>JAHWXV010208025.1:0-12297 GCA_024586415.1 Phrixothrix hirtus | reverse complement strand
ATTTAAATTAGAATACGAAATACCTTAGATGATGACGTATTTACTTTACCACAAAGGTGTCGATTTTTGAAAATATACAAACATTTTAGGTTAAAATGATATTAATATATGTAAGTTTATATTAACAACGACATACAATTTTGTTGTATTATATGTTCTCATAAAAGTTTGCATATAGTACGTAACATAATGTTTGCAGAAAGATTTTTAAAAGAAACTTAATGAAATAGTACCCGGGGTGCCTTAGATGATGACGTATTTGCTTTATTCTGTAAGTGTCGACCATTGAGATAGCCTCAATGGTGTCAACTATTGAAAGATTACAAATATTTTAGGTTAAAATGAGAAATGCACTATATCTGTATTTATCTATAAATATTAAATAACCTGATAACCAAGAAATAAACAAAATTGTCAAATTTTAGGTTAAGTTTATTTTATAACGCTGCTTACTGTGACATTTTTGTGTTACATTTCTATTTTATTCTTTAACGGCGTTGTTGCGGTTTTAATGGTGGTCATTATGGGATACTTATACTGCAGTTTTGAAAGCGTACAATTTGTTACATTTTCAAATTAATTTTACAAGACATGTATAAAAGTGTTATTGAGTTTATTCAAGGCAACTAAGCAGCAGTTATAAATCAATTTACTTTTATAAGCTAAAATGTCTTATAAGTGATTGTATAAACGTTACATACAGTCCAATAATTGTTGGATAATATATTTTACAATTATGTTTTAAGAACGTTGTAATGATCATTTTAGACAACAATTCAGTTGCAGACAACAAAACTGTGTTTTCTGCATCTTTAATATAATCAAAATCTACTAAAGGAGCAAAACAGCAATAATAAACCTGTCACGCTAAAATTATAAAACCAAATTGTTAGCTGTGTAGCCGTCATTACTTATGGCACATCGCTGGAAATCTTTTACTTCCTCTTTCTAGGAATATACCTTTAACTCAAACCGAACAATTAGTTTTCGAGATATCGCACTTTTAAACTTTACATCGGCTATTACAATTGAAAACGACGAATTCCTTAGGTTATTATTATTAAAAATTTTATTTAATGAATTATTTTTTCCATAAAAATTCTTCGAAATAAGCACCATTTTGTTCTAAACAAAAATAATGTCTGTTTTCAAATTCTTTACGTACTTTTTGAATATTTCAGGAGTAATATTTCTACACTCCCCTATAATTCTTTCACGTAATTCCTCAGTAGATTCTGGAGGAGTCTTGTAAATTACAGATGTTAAATATCCCTATAGAAAAAAATCATATGCCGTTAGCTTGGGCAACCTGGCCGGCCACTCATTGGCCCCACCTCCTCCGTAGAAGATCTACTAAAATTAGATCTTCATTTAATTACACTGTTCATCTAGCTACTTCACTATCAAGGGCTCAATAGACCTTTATAGCATATTAAGGTAAGCGTCAGCTGTCAAATTTCCGTAAATAAATAACAGATCAATAATTTTATTCCCCAACATTCCTACCCGCGCATTCAATTTTACAGGATATTGTGTATGACCTATAAAAATATAAGGATTCGCGTTACTCCAAAAAATGTATGCGTTGACATTTCAAAAAAATCTGGTGTGAGACAACATACAACTTTCTCTTACACACATAGATGTTCAAATGGTGTCTTCGAATGATTAAGTTATTATTTACATTTATTTCGGAAACAATAGTTGTAATCGCCACGTATCAAGCTACTGGGTAGGGCTGATTAACTCCGGAAAATTTCCCTGATAACTTGCTTCAACGCATTTTTTTCCGAAGAATTGTCAGGTTCACTTAATGGGGCGTTAAATACACAATAACTGTAGACGATTTTAAAAAAATTTTATAGCTGTTTTCGAGAAAATCGCAAAAAAACTTAAAAATCGCAACAATAAAGTGGTACATCCGATCATTTGATTTTAACTAAATTCTTGACATCTCATGTGCAGAAGATAAATAACTTAAATATAAAATTTCATTCCTATATGATGTTTAGTTTTTGTAATTTCTTGTTCACAATTAATACCTTAAGTACTTCCGGTTACTCGATTTTAGAAATTGTATTAGAGAAACCGCTTAGTTCTTATAAAACGGAATCAAACAGCTAAAACAATATACTAAGTTTTAAGAAAATTGTTGCAACCGATTTCAAGAAAATTGCAAGAAACGAAAATTCGAAATATATTTAAAAGCGATAGAAATAAAGTGGAACTTCCGGTTATTCGATTTTAAGCAAATTCGTGATTTAGCATACAAATGTAGTTATCTCCAGATATTTCAATTTTCTGAGAAACGGTTTAAACTATATGAAGGGTCATCCATTAAATGGCGTAGAAATTCAATACGTTTTAAAAAAATCGTTACAGTCGATTTCGAGAAAATCGCGAAAAACTAAAAATTCGGAAAATATCTAAAAATAACCGAAATAAATTGGAACTTCTTTTTATTCTATCTTCACCAAATTCCTAATTTGGGGTGCAAATGCAGTTATGACTTAAAATATAAATTTTCATTCAGCTAGGACTTTTAGTTTCATAGTTATTTTATTTAGAGCTAACGGTGAATGTACTTCCCATTACCCAACTTACGGAAAAGTTTCTAAGAAACAGGTTAAACTATATGACAGGCTATCCATTAAATAGCGAAGAAATTTAATAAGTTATAAAAAAATTGTTACAGCCGATTTCGATGGAATCGCGAAAAACTAAAAATTCGGAAAGTAGCTAAAAATAATAGAAATAAAGTTTTACTTCCGGTTTTAGCATACAAAAATAGTTAGGACTTTTCATTTATTTAACCTTTTCAGTTCCATGGTTATCTTATTCACAGTTCTTCCGATTACTCATTTTACAGAAATTTTTCTGAGAAACCGTCATAATTATATGAAAAGACATTAAATTTCTAAGAAATACAATAAACTAAAAAAAAAAGTTTAAACTGATTTCGAAATAATCGCGAAAAACCAAAAAATGACAAAAGTAAAGAGGCACTTCCAGTTATTGGATTTTAATGAAATTATTTCAGACGGGTGCAAGGATGAATACAAACTCAAATATAAAATTTTGTTTATCTATGACTTTCTGTTTTCGAGATATCCTGTTCACACGCAGGCAGGCACACACATACACGTACACACACACGCGCGCGCGTGCACGTGCATACACACAGAGAGAGAGAGAGAGATGTACAAAGATAGGCCAAGTTCTGAAAACATGGTTTTCGGACTCAGTGGGCCTTAAAACGTGTATTTCCACTAAAGTTCCGACATCGAAAATTTAGGACGAAAACAATACGTTATACTATACTTGATATAGGTAAGAGAAAGTAAAAAAGAATATTCCTCACTGAAATAGATATTCATAATTAAGAATGATTCACCGATAATTATATTATTCACAGTCTCGCAAAACTGCAATCTTCTGACAGGATCATCTTTACTATATTCCTGAAGAATTGTCATCTTATAGAGAAAACATTTCTTACGTTCCAGAACTTTTATGACGGACTCTCGTAAAAGCCTTGTAGCATTTGCGCCTTGCCTTATTGACTACGTGGGATTAATATAAAATTGTTCAATTACTTCAATTTCCTTGGTTTCGTTCAAAAAGCGGGGTTGGTTCCTTTTCCCGTTAGCCACAGATCCAGTTGGTTCAAATTTTGCAACTAAGCGTAATAATTGAACACATGATTGTCGGGTTGCAGTTCATTAAAAACATTAGCAGTTCTTAGCGCACACGAATTTTGAGTACCGTATATAAAAATCAATTCTACGCATTCATGTACATGACGGAGTAAACGCCAATTAATTAGAAAGATCAAAAAACCGAAACCCCAAAAGCAATGATATCAAACCGTCAGTCAGTTTGCCATTATCGTGCTGTAGTTGCTAAACACTGATAACGCATGATTACATATCATAATGTTCATTTTTAATAATAATAACCTTAGGAATTTGTCGCTTTCAATTGTAATAGTGGCACAGCTTGAAAATGCGATATCTGGAAAGTTAATCGTACGATTTTTGTTAATCATATATGTCTGAAAAAAGGAAGTAAAATCCATTCCAACGATGTGGCACACGGTGTGGTTCGTATTTAAAAAAGTTAAATAAGGGTGGCTACCCACTAAGCGCTTTTAGGGGACGTTATTGTTATTCCCCCTTGAATCTCCCAGCGTATTTGAAGTCTTCCTTATAGCATCTCTTGTCTTGGAGTTAATCCCTATTGGTAGTTTTCAAATTGTCACATTGTATGTATATAGATATGTAGATATAAGGGTATATCACTGCCAAAATGGAATAAAGCTATGTATGCAAATCAATACATAGAGTTGTAATCAGGAAAAAAGGGGTCTACGTCGTAGGTAACTGAATCTCGTAAACACATTTGAACAATAATTATGAATACCATATCAGTAGAATAGACAAAGAAGGAATTATATATTGTATGTGCTTTAAAGATGACTCTTAATAGACTTAAAACAGACATAAAATGTTCAAAATTGAATCATATACATGTTTTAACTCTCATTTGACTAGCATTGTAGATAATATGCAGACGTAACCCTTTAATTCAATTTGTAAATTAAATTGCTCTCTATGGTTAATTTATATATTTGAAAACAATTATTATTACAACTAATCTTTAGGTTTTATGTGGAAAAATGCTACAAAACGAGTCTACAACTGATTAAATTTATTGAATTATTTTGAACGTGGAAAGGCATACGGCGGTGACCTGATTTTAATATCATCTGTACAAGCGGTAACTAAATGTGATATTTATGTTTATTTGACAACGCTGTCGCAATAATGTAAACCGGTAAAAATTAAAAATTAAAGTAACACTAATTTGACTAGCAAATAAAACCTTAATTAAACTATGACGTAAAGCTCTTCTTCTTTAATTACAACTGTATATACAATTAATGATATAATTATTTCGATTGGTACTTACTCAGTATTTAATATTTTTCTGTTTATTTATATCTTTAATAAAGCATTTGCTGGAACAAACAATTTATACATTATATCATATTGGGTTTTGTTTGACTAAATCGAATGAAATTATATTAAATGCAGAGGAAAATTACTATTCATGATTTAAAAGAGATATTTTATTAGTGTACCTAATTCTGAGATCATATTTAAATAAAAAACTTTTAAATGCCTGAAGGAAGATGCAGAAATAAACTGAAACCCTTACAAGCTATGCTATGTGAATTCGAAAATCGGACCAAGTTGGGACTATGTATTACTAGTTTTTTAGAAAAATTAATTAATATAATTAAACCAGCAAAAGAAATTTTTATCTATGAAGGTGTATTTGGCGTACCTACGAAATTGTTTTTGCAGAATAACCAAGAATAGATTTTGCACATATTGGTAAATATTGTCAATATTTATGATATAGTTATAAATATTTTAACAAAAAATATTTCTGTAGGTACCTTCGGTTGACTTTTTTGAATATTGTAGTTATTTTTTATTCAAAATCAATCACTAGTTTTTGATTAAACTTGGAATTACTAATACAGCGTTTGAAAACAAACTGCATGCGCATTTAACCAGTATTTTGTTTGAAGTAGGTTTGGTGCATTCACACCATACATTACCAGCAGCCTTTCGTGTATAAGTATTACTCCGTAACTTTTCACAGTTCAAAAGTTTAAAATACTTCTACTTAAAATCAAATCAAGCTTAATTTTAGTGACAAGCTCATATACCAACGTGCAGCGATATGTTAAAAAACTATTAAAACGTACTGTGGTACGATAAGTTGATGTTTCAGTAATATTGATTTATTGTTATCCTGCGAAGATTATTAATCTAGTGTCCCTCGTATACCACGTGAAATACTTATCTATATAAAATATTGAATTAAATTACTCATACGGCTAGTTACTTAATTTAGTACATTAATAAGTTGTCATAATTTAAATAAATCTCAACAAGTCTTTATTAAGGTAATTTAAGGTTATGGTGATAAATTGTTTCCTTTAGTTGTAAACTGCTAATGGATTTTAATAGAAAAAATCTACTCCGATATCAAAACAAAATTATAATGTAAAAGTTTCAAGCAAGTCTAATAAATTAATATTGAAAGGTTTTCCAAATATTGCGTTTAGTGTAATCAAGTAAACAGTTTAATGGAAATCACAAACTAAGGCAACATCTAATCAATTCGTTGATGATTAATTATCCCCTATTCAAAGCTATATTTCTGTGCTAGCAAATAAAATGTTTACTTGTAATAGATCAAACTTGAATAGTAGTATATGTTATATATATTTTGTTCATCTGTGGTACACCAAATCGTATATTATCATATCTAACGGCATTTTTATTCTCTTAGATTTTCTAAATCGAATCATTCATAAGAGAATACATAAAATTCTCCAATAAACATAGACTATTGATTAAGTGCTGTATCAAGGTCTGTAAAGTATGTGAAATTTATTCAGGATTTATGAAATAGTAGCACTTCCAAAAAACACATAATCTCTAAACGATCGAAAACTTTCATGTTTTTAAAGATTTATACACCCATGTGAATTGATTTCCTGCACAGTAAATAAAGTTAATATTCCTAAATTATAACATTTTGCTATTTATGTTAATGCAGTGTTTATTCTGTGAAACATCAATATTGCAAAGGAAATGCGTGTTAAGCTAACATTTCTTATGGGAAAAATGCAATTATAGTTAGGTTATGAGCCTCTATATTACTTCCTTTTATGCTTTCCGTTTTGAATATTTTTATTTCCTCATAATCTTATAATAATTTTACTTAATATTATGTAATATGCATTATTTAATTTTATTTGCTGTTATATTTTTTACTTTTCGCTGTTGTACTATATAACAATTAGAACGAGTTTCATAGTACGCTAAGTGGTAACGTAGTTTATACAGAAATTACGATAAAGTTTACGTATAGCTTATTGAGTTTTAGGTTTCATACACATTAGATAATAATAGTACGTATGATTTTGTAATTAATCGTAGCTATAAACTAAAATTAGGGTTTTGTAGCTAATGGTTTACAAAATAAATTACAAACACTTGCTATCAACCACAAATGTATATAGGGTACAGTTTTCAGTTAAGTCCACTTAAATTCTCAGCTTAGTTTTCGGTTTCTCGTTGTGGTAAAAGTTTTGTCACACATCCTCAATTTTAAATCTAAATAATCTTACAGATTTCTCACAAGGTATTCAATTCATAGAATACATTTTTGAACTTCATTTGAAAAACTATATAACATATATACACGAATGAGTTGAAATGTTACACATGACAATATACAATTTCGCATAATTTGACAAATGCATTCTACATCTTAAAATGTTATTGATTTTCCTGTACGTTTGGAGTGATTTCTGCATTTGATAATACTTTTGTAGAAATGCAATCCAATTTAAATTGGCTTTTTTGTTTTAATAGCGTAAACACATATTGATGTTATATCAGTATAAAAGCGTTATGCTTTTATATAATAAATTCTGCAATCTTTTGGTGGAGGAAATTATTATGAATTCTTATTGGTATACAAGTTGTGTACTAAAGATACGGCAAATATTTGGAGAGTTACTCCTTGGATTATTTTAAGGCTTTTGTCCTTGAATAATTTTCTTTAGCACGCTTTCATTCGAAGATACAGGACGATAAAAGTTTTTAGAAAAGTAATAATTCTTCATTAATAACATATTACATCTAAGAATTCTTAATCTACAAAATCTGCCGAAAAGGAGTACCACTAGCTATGATGCATGCATCCAATCTTCTCTTCATCAACAGTTGAACACTTTGAAAAACACTGAGGCTGTTCCTTATGGCACTGTATCCATCAATTATTCAATTTCTCAAATGTTGTTAATTTTCCACTGAAGTAGTGTATACTAGTGCATGTAAATAACTCCATAGAAAAATGCAAGGGACTTAAGTCTATACACCGAGTAGCTCATAAGTCAGGTCCACCTCGACAAATCCAGCGATCACCATATGTTGCGTTTAGAAACTCACGAGCAACCACACTAAAATGTGCTGGCACCCCATAGTACATAAATCACATTACATTTCTTGTTGCCTTTAGAAACCCATCTAGTGATTTCTTTCAAAAAATTCGATAACTTCACCGTTAAGTTTTCTTGGTAGAAATACCGCTCCAATTTGCCAGTCACTCACAATATCAAACCAAATATTTAATGAAAATTAATGTTGAAAACGATCTCCAAGTACCACACGTAGGTTTTCAGCAGCCTGTACATGGCTATTATGTAAATTTCTGATTGAGTATCTGAAGAAATGTATGCTACATCGGTAAAAAGAGTCTGAGCACATAGTTGAGGGATATGAACTAAAGTACGCAGAAGACTTTCGCAAAATTCATGAAAATGAAGAGAATTAACAAGAGTAAGCGCTAATTGTGGTATGGATGCAAGCAGTTCCGATTTAAAATTTTTTTCACATTTCCATTACTTATATTCAAAGCATTTGCTATTTTGCTGGTAAAAGTACATGCATCTTCTTCCACCATGTTCAGCACATTTACTTCAAATTCTACCATTGTTAGGCCTTCCTGGTCCTTCGTTTCATATACATTTGTCTGTTTCAAGAAGACGTTGCTGGATACTTCAGAAATTTTTCCTATCAGGAACCTATTATCACCTAGCTTGCAACAAATTTCTATTGGTATATCTATACATAAAATGCATATCAGTTATCTCGATGTTTGTATAACGATTCATATTAGAGACCTTCACTAGCAAACAAACAACTATGTCAAACAAAATTAGTAAAGAAAAATACACGACATAATCTATTTTGACAACTATCAATTATAGAAATGCAACAATGTATGAAATGAAATTAATGTAATGTAAGTAACAACGTATTTTTTTTTTCGAAAATCTTTTATCACCCCATATCTTCAAAATCACCCAAGAACAAAAAAATCCTAAAATAACTCAAGGAAAGTTTGCCACATGTTTAGTGTTGTTGATTTTTCAAACCTTAGAACTCTGGATCTTCTGAAAATCACCCAAGGGCACAAAAATCTTAAAATAACCCGAGGAATGTTCCACGAATTCTTTCCGCAGGTTTAGTGCACACCCTGTATAATAGTGTATTTTTAGTAGACGATAGTTCAATTTTGCATACCTTCGCATTTGATAATGCTTATCTAAGAAATTCATTCTATTTTAGATTAGTTTCGTTTTTTAGCAACGAACGCGGTTTGAGTGTGCAAAATAACTTCCTATTAGTATAATGCTTTTATACAATACATTCGGGAATCTTTCGGCACAGGAAATAATTACTTAGCTCTGATTATTATATAGTAATATATTAATAGTTGTAGATATGCACCCTTTTCAGTGTGTGTAAATCAGTTGTGGATAATATTGTTCTTAGTGTATACCTATAAATTCGTAGGAAGTGTTCCTTTTACATTCACATATACAGGGTTGTTCAAAAGTCTAGAAACGGGAAGTACTGGACTGATATTCACCAAATTTTGAAAAAAGGGATAACCGGTCGTTCCCGATCAGATGGTTAAGGTTTGGTGTTGCCACATTTACCATTTGTTCGGAAACAACTGATATTTTTAGTTTAAATACATAGTATTGTTTTTATTATCGTATATTAACCCTATAGCAAACCTTAGTATAATCTCGGAGTAGCAGGACTCTACCTACTTATGAAAATATGGCAATATAGATTGTTTTGGCTTTGATATTTACATGTCAATTCTGGTTTCTCAATCCAGATTCAAGTTACCATAGTAACGACTATTTGGCAGTTGTGTCACATTTGTGTCAAATTTTTAAAGTATGGCTGTTAAACTAAGTGAAGCAGAGTGCATCAAAATATTGACCATCGTCGATTATGTAGGCAGAAGAGGTTCTTTCGAAGTTTCCAGACCTTCTAATGGAGAACATCCAGATAGAGCACCAATTATAAAGTCCACAGTGGCAAAGATTTTCAACAAGTTTTCGGCAAATGAACCTGTAAGAGATTTACCTAGAACCGGATGCTCTAAAGCAGATACAAATGAAGAAAAGTTTTTGACGTTCTACTTTCTCCTATAGAAAATGTATAAAATTCTTCTGGCCAGGTTGCAAAGGGCAACGATGTAAGTCAAATATCACTTTTAAGAATTTTCAAAAATAATAAATACAAGCCCTATAAAACCCAATTCTTTCAAGAATTATTGGCTGATGATTTTTATAGGAGAATGGAATTTTGTTTTAGGGTGTTGGAAAATGAATGATACGGATGAAAACTTTTCTAAAATAATATTTTTCCAGATGAAGCGACATTTTGTATAATAGTAGTAATAGTTATAATTGTCGATACTGATAATCAATCAATCCTCACTGGATGCGGGAACTACATACTTAGGATCCACAAAAGCTTAATGTTTGGGCTGGAATAGTTGGCGACCAAATTATAGGTCCTTATTTCATAGAAAGTAATCTGAGTGGTGTAGAGTATTTGCGGATTTTACGAGACCAGATCGTACCTTCTATCACTTCAAGGTTTCCAAATCGAGACGGAAAGGAAGGAGTTACAGACGGAACCATATGGTTCCATCAAGACGGGGTCCAACCTCATTATACTGTTCCGCCATAAACTACCAGGACGAAATTTTTCCAAATCATTGGATTGGACGAAGAGGGTTTATTGAATGGCCGCTAAGGTCACCTGATCTTAATCCTTTGAATCTTTTTCTTTGGGAACATTTGAAGAACGTTGTGTACAAATCAAAGCCAGAAAATTTAAACAATTTTACTCAGAGAATCAGAGCTGAAATACAGAGCATAACCCCATTAGTAAATTCAAAACACTTTAAGAGAATTCTACGATCGATTGCAAGGCAGAAGAAGGCCTCCATTTTGAAAATTTATTAAAATAGGTTATGTTTAATTGTTAGTTTTCAGTCATGCCTTACTGTTTTCTTTATAAATAAATTATTTGTCAGAACACCTATGTTGCCATATCTTCCAAAGTAGTACAGATGGAGTCCTGCTACTTTTAGGTTATACTAAGCTATGCTAAGAGCTTAATATACGATAGCAGAAAAATGCTATTGCATTTAAACTAAATGAAGTAGAGTTGTTTTTGAACAAATCGTAAATCTGGCAACAACCAATCTCTAACCGTCTGATCGAGAACGACCAGCTACCTCTCTGCTCCAAATTTGATGAATATCGATCCAGTACTTCTCAAGATATGAGACGTGAAAGCGGCGGAAATTTAAAATTCGATAAAGAATATTAAGCCGATTCAAATGCGTCCGAGTATGCTTCTACCGTGGACGATGTTATATTTCGTACTGATACTAAAATCCAGAAATTTGTGACTACAAATTAGTATTTTATGGACGAAAAAGATTAAACTAAATGGTTTTGTAATCCGCTACGAATAGGTCAAACGCGTGTTCGCAATGCTGTGAAGCGACCGATGAATAAAATAATTTTAACGGCAGGTAAAGGTCATGGAAGATCCATTAGATGCACTTTGTTTCTTTCTAGACAATTCTATTATAAATCACATTGTAAAATTTAGAAATTTATGGGTAGAACGTATTATGAAGGAAAATTCTGGCTTAAATGGAAAATCTCGATTTCAGTAAAGTGATTGTCTTTTTTTAGGACTAATTGTTATTATTATATATACAGAGAGAGGGAGGGAAAGAGATAGAGTAGAGAGGAAGAAACAGAGAGTGAGAGAGAGAGAGAGCGCGCGAGAGCGGTCTAGCCGGTATGATCTTGTTCAAATTAAATATAGTACATGGAACAATAGACCAAGATTATTGTATTTATAACTTATTTACTACGTTCAATGCTCGTGTCATGGATTCGTGGGATGCGCATGTCACGGATCCAGTACGTACACATTTGTGAATATAATTTAGAATGAAGTGAGCTACCAGGGGAGAACGTTTGTGTGTGTGTGCGTGCGTGCGTGCGTGTGCGTGCCTGCGTGCGCAGGCAAAAGTGATGTTTGAAATAAATAAAAAACTAGTGGAGCTTAAGACACCCTATATTGTTCATAATTCACTGCTCATCAGTATACAAATTGAATTAAAATCGAGGGATAAATTGACTACACACTAAAAGTATGTAACAAGAATTTTTGACATTAGCCATTGCAATCGAGGTTTGTGTTTACTACAAAGACAAAATTGAAAGTGGGCTAAAATCCCTTTAAAGAACAAACCTGAGTTGTTTTGACGACAATATTTATATATATATATATATATATATATATATATATA
>JAHWXV010207990.1:0-11995 GCA_024586415.1 Phrixothrix hirtus | reverse complement strand
TTAAAATCCAATATGGCCGCCAAAATTCAAATATTCCCGCCAAAATCCGGAGAAATTCCCTAGATTCCGCGCCAAAAGTCCCCAGATTCCCCCTAGAATTGAATGGGCATAATTAATATCCACATATACCACGTTTCGTCCGCGAATTTGTAAACCATCGTCAAATATACGGAAAATCCCTAGAAATCAAAGATGGCTGGCAAAAATAATTAGATTTTCCCCAAATTCAAGTATTCCCGCCATAAAATCAAAGATGGCGACCGTTAAAATCCAATATGGTCGCCAAAATTCTAATATTCCCGGCAAAATCCGGAGAAATTCCCTAGATTCCGCGCCAAAAGTCCCCATATTTCCCCTAGAATTCCAAGATGGCCGCCGTGCTATATCCGCCATTTTGATTCTATCCGCCATTTTTTCCGCACTCTGTATATTTATTTTGACGCACCCTATATATTTATTTTGAAGCACACTGTTTATAAATTTTGGCGCACCCTGTATATATGTTTGCTGCAGGCGTGTCACTAAAAATCAATTATGCCGCGGGGGAGTCATTAAAAATCAATTAAAAACCGGTAAAACCGGTTTTCAAGGGCAACAAGGTAATTAAAATTGGTGGGGGGGATAAAATGCTGGGCCAGAGACGATGATCTCCCTCTACTTTTATAAAATCTATATACTAATCACTATTACTTGTAACATCCATTTTTTCCATAATTGCTGGGTAGAATTTTTGCTTATTAAGTAAATGTTGTAGTCGCATGTAAGCGCAGTTTTATCCCATTACACATAGAGTTGCATAATTTTTTGCAAAGATAAGCCTCTTTTAGTGTCGTGTGCATAAAAAATTGTATTCGACTGCATTAATACAAATACAAATTATATATTAAAATATGAATTTCGGCCGTTCCCTTGAGAGGTGTACATCTCGATAACCATTCGTCTCTTAATCTAAATTTATTAGGATGTCATTCTCCCTCAATCTAGTATTAAATACCGTAAACCTTAGAACCCCTTCTTAATACTCTAATTTGCCTTAATATATAGTGAATAACCTAATATCACTCCTAATCTCATCGCATGCTAAAAATAAAAATATTTGTAAATTTATTAAATTAAATACGGTTTTAACGTAAATACGAAACCAACTCAACTTTATTTTCATCTTCTTTAGACATATTTTTTTTCAAAGCATTCACATTATATTTGTGAGTCTTAATATTCTTGGCGGTAGTTTTCGACCTCAAAACAATTTAATACGATGGTGTACATTTTATCTCTAGTTTTATCCAAATTGGACAATGGGTTTTCTGTGAAACTGCCAATAAGGACCATTACATGCCTAACTTTAGCGGTTAACTTTACTCCTTAAAACATAACTATGGTATATAAAAATAACCACCCTTTAGATTTTAGCTGTCTACAACAGTTCTCAAACTTATCATAATCGGAGGGATACCCTGTAAATATCTTCCTTGTAAGTAGACATTTCAAGCAGCTTGCTGCATTACCAATTCTGGGGTTCCCTTGTAGATCATCCGTAATTCACAATCTCGTACATTTTGCTCAAAATTTAGAATCTTTCGCCATGTTAAATTCTACTTTCTTCCCGAAACATACTCAATTTTTAAGTATAAACATTATTACGATTCACGTAATATCGAGATTGAAGTAACCAGTGTAAATTTACGTTTTCATTAAACAATAGCAATAGTTTTCTGTTTTCTTATATGACTGACATATAAATTACAACTAATTACTAAACCATACTGTAGTTTTCGGTTCAAGATGCAAACTAATAAAATCATAAAATAAATATAATTTAGATTTAAGAACTTTGCGAGATTCCATTCATACGTTTATGGAATATTTATTAGCATAATATGCTGCTTGTATAACTGATTACAAAAACATATATCGGCTATAGTAACATTTGGAACTGTATTGAAAATTATTTAATCAAACTTTAGATTCCGTTAAATTTTAATTGCTTATAACTAGTCAAGGTCGTTCTAGATTAAGTTTGTTTAAATGAAACAAATCGTATTTTCTACGTTATATTTAATGGCAAATTGATCTCTAAAGTATTACTTCGCTACTCTACCGTTCAAAGACAATAAATCAAACTATATGGGCTAGGAAGTATTTATTTGATTATCCACTATAACCCAATTAACACACTTCACTGCATCAGTAGAAAAGCATTCTAGAACGATATTTAGCTTTCCTTATATGTTAAAATCTATTTTAATCGGAGCAATAACAGCCAATGCTGAACGTAAACAAACAATTGATTTAGAACTTTATGTTCAATCTTCAAATATAATAAAATACTAAATTAAAATCTACAAAATATTTATGATGTTTACGCCTCTACCTAAATAAAACAGAGTACTATAAAAAAAATATCCAACTTCTAGAGTTAACAATAGTAAATGCTTTAAAATAATCTAGTTTAGTTGGATATTTGTATATGAGGTGAAATTCCGGTAAACGTATTGCCTACTTTGCCCTTTATCAAAGCCAAGCTTACGGCTTCTCGGCATTTTAATGGCCTAGTGATAAGATCAAAATAAAGCTTATTTAAGTTCGTAACATTATTTATTATTATTATTTATTACAATCAATATTAACAGGTAAACTAGTTGTAGTGGTTGAAAATAAGAAGTATTTCAATTATTTCGTCAATGTCAGAATATATTGAACTTACTCTATATAAATGTTTCCTTGGCTGTTTCAATTTAATTTATTACCTTCAGTTGTTACGTAGAAAGTGATTGAAAACACGCATTCCCCATTAAATGTGAAAGTAGTAACTGAATTTGTTTGAAGAAGCCATATTAATGTATTTACTATTGTACTGCATTGTTGCGTACTAAATTTTGCACCTTTTATGCTCTAAAAGACTAAGTGAGAAGGCATTGTCTGTTTATTTCGATATTAAATATTAAAAGTTTAATCGCAGTTAGAAATTGTAAATGGAATGGTACGCTGATCTTTAAAAAAATTATTATAAACAACAAAACTAAGTTGTATTAGAAATCAGGAATTCTAAATAAAAATATGCAATTGAAAATATGTGAAACAATATGCAAACTATTAATTTTAAAAAGGACTTATGGGATTAACGTATTCCAAATAGTTGAAAAAATAGTGTATCTGGAAGAATCGATATAAATATTTATGAGATGCTCTGCGCTTCTCTTTTTAAGAAACCTAACACATTCTAAATAATTTAATTATACCTGTATTTTTTACATTTCAACCTGTGTACATGTTTATGAATGTGTAGTTGCTTCATGACACTATTATAGGAAACATTTCCACGATACAACTCAAACGATCGTCTAATGTCTTAAACATTTGTGACATTATTATATGTATTTCAATTAAATATTTCGGACGTTTATTTAAAATGTATGAATTAAATTAAAGAGAATTGCATACCTTTCTGTACAAAAAATTGTCCCAACATTTATATATATATTTTAAGGTGGGAGTTTAATTTTTTTATTATGTTTCACTGTTGTAAGATGGCACTTCAATCACTACTAATTCCTTGAAGGAAATGCAACACGCGTAGCACGGAAATTAGTTTTGATAATTTTCGTAATTTATTTTTAATGTTGGTGATTTTCATAAAATACTCCTACGTATGAATATATTATTTATTCACTAGTAGAATTAGGCAACAAATTTGGATTTTTAAAAAATTTACAATAATATCTATCAGCAATTAATAACATAATCTGTATATTTTTGTCAAGCTTGAACAAAAATGTACATTTACATATTTTTCTAACGATTTTTACAAAATTATGAAGCATTTTTTAGATATTTTACAAATTATGTATCAAATACCATTTGTACTTTTGTCTATTCCCTTCTACAAACAGTAAAAGCAAAATCATGGATAGACGTGATGTCATAGCTTATATAACATTCATTTTTCTAATACTCCACAAACTAATTGTTTGTTAGATGCTGTATCAAAAAATTTGAATTGAAAACATATTTTATAATAGATATTTAATTTTAACATCATACATAGCCCATGCTTAGCAAAGCAAGCTTGTGAAACAAGTTACGAAGGAATCATCAATTGATTTCTAATGCTTCGTTATCTGCAGAAGTGGATATAAAATTTAACATTTGTACTTGACAATTAAAATCAATATTTCTGAATGGTAAATGTTCGTATGCCTGATATTTTTAGGCAAATCAATATTTAAACAAAGACAAAACAAGATATTTCCTATTTAAAAAAAATTGTTGACGAGGTCAGTAAATTATTGGACAAAGATCTTTTACAGATATTTTTATAAAAACGTGCACAACAATGTAAAATCTACTATAATACATAATGTAATTTAATAAATATAATTTTTACGGCAGAATTGTTTGTAATTATTTTTCTTTCAATTATATGAGACCCATTGTGAGCAAAGATAGGCAGTCCATCGTCTAATAAAATTTGCAAATGGAAGTTTCACTACCTTTTTTAAAGATAAGTACCCAAAAATAATTTAATATAATGAAAACATATGTCAAAGATCATGTCACTGACAAAATTAAAAAATTAAGTACAGTTTATTACAATTTTATTATATGTAATCTATAAATATAAAATTATTCATACATACAACATTTACGCGTTTTGAAAAATGCAGTATAAATATATGTACAGTAAAAGTCAATACTGGATCTTTGCTTGACACAAAATATATTCACTGTTTTCAACTTCTGCTGTAAAAAACTAATATAACAATATACAAACACCATATACAAAAATATACCCTTACATTTATAATAAATGGAATGTTAGCACATCTCAATAATCTCTGTTGTCTCTGACAGTCCAAATAATGTATTACTATAGTATTTCATAATAGGTGTCCCATTTACTTGATGACCTGCAATCTCACATACCGTACGAACTCCTTGGCAATGTGCTTGTAGAGCTTGCCATTCTAAATATTATAAACACGTTGCTATGAATGCAATTTTATTGTAATTGTCATGAATAAATGAAAATAGAACATCACTTTTGTATATTAAAATTTTAGATCGAAATTCTCTACGGTACATTGCCAGTTAGAACATAGTATATATATATATATATATATCAATGGAGTGAATATATCGATATACCAAGAACTGAAGTAGACCTAAGACATAACATTAAAGCGAGCAAGTATAGTACATGAAAAAGAACGTAAACTTGGCAAAAAAAATAATCAATTTATAGCACAATATAATTTGTAGATTCACTATATATTTTAATTAAATATATTCAAACAGAATATTTTCACTTTCCTAACTTTTAGACTAAACTTCTATAATAGCATGAAATCATACAAAAGGGCACAATTGTTAAACAAAACAAACAGAATGTCGACTTTGAAAAGAAAAGGTAAATATATTTGAAGAATTTTTTGACGAAGGATACTCAGTCTATAAAGTACTTAATTTGACTATTACTGTAACAAATAGCTTAAAAAGTACCTTTTCAAAAGTGGAAAGTTAGTATTAGCTAAAATATTTCTAAGAATCTTCCCCTAATTTTTGAGAACATGATTTGTATGTACATTCAACCTTTTCAAGTCCCCGACAATACAAAACAAATTCTCGTATCTTCGCAAATACACTAGAATCGCCATCGCCTATGAATTATTTATATCGTAATTTGTGCATTGCTTCCCTCTGTTTAAAATCCTCTACCAGAATATCTGCTTCCATGGCTGTTGAACTTCTATTCGAATTAAGAAGGCACTCATTGTTTGGTGCGGTAACAACTTTAGTAAATGCCATTGCACAAACTGAACAGTACTTATTTCGTATTCCTAAAAATAATATTTCTTTTGTGTACGCCCAAAAATAACTGTGTAAAGAAAACAAAATTCACTTAGTAAGATTCTACCCAAATTTAACAATTGCCGTTTTGGTTCTTCCATTGCAGCCTTTTTGATATTTAAAAAAAGAGCACTTTCCAGTTCTATAATTATAAAATAAATTTTTTATATAATTACATACTAAGGGGCATTCTAGTTAATCATTTGAATGCAAAAATTTTTAAAGTCGGCAATACACATTGTACGTGTAAAATTTATACAAAAATATATATAGCGAGTCATTAAAGTATTTGCACACCCAGATTTTTTTCAAAAAAGGGTTCATTTTACCATTATAGTCTAAATTAGATTTAAACATGGAAATCAGACTTTTACAGTAATTGTATAAAGATACTCCAAAAAAACATTAGAAAAAATTTAAAACTAATACCAATTGCATAGTTGTTATGGATCGATTTAAATTATAAATAAACATACAATCGTATAGTTGCAATAGATGACGTAAAAAAAGGAACTCATATAAGAAATGCGCCAGAATCCAAAAATAAGACGACAACTTTAGTTGGTCATATTGCAAAATTAACCCAAAAGACTGTTTGTACTAAAACAGTACGAAAAATTATAAGAAATGCTGGATACCATGGAAGATCAGCTCAAAAAGAAAACATTTCTAAATGAACACAATAAAGTTAAACGTTTAAACTTTGCAAGTGTCTATTAAAATAAATCTATAGAATTTTGAAAAAGTGTATTTTCCGACAAAAGTAAGTTAAACTTGTTTTCGTCGGATAATAGACAAATGATTTGAAGAAAGCCAAACACCGAACTGGTAACTAAAAGCTTAGGGGTTGCATGTTATACAATGAGGTGTATATTCTTCACTTTATTGATAATATCAAGGAGGCCAAATTTTATTTACATATTTTGCAATGTAACTTGTTTGCCAGGTTGAAAAATTGAAGTTGACTAATGAATTTTTCTTCTAACACAACAATGATCCTGAACATACCTTTGTAAGAGAATGACTTCTATATAAAGCCCCTCAAACAGTACCACACCCACTTCAGAGTCCTTAGATTTCAACTCCATTGAGAATTTGTGGCTTGTCCTTGATGTAAAACTGAAAAAAAGTTCAATTTCAAACAAGTAAGAGCTCAAATTGCGTTGATGAGAAGAATGGGCTATAATTTCTTCCAAAATGCCTCAAAACTTGTAATGTCTATGCCAAATAGGCTCCAAACAGTATGAGATACAAAAGAAATGCACAACGAATATTAGTTAGTTAGAAAAAACAATAAAACGTCATATAAATGATAGTGTGCAAATACTTTATTGGCATCTTGTTTTTGTATGTTTTAGATTTTTGTGCATTAGTTTTATGTGAAGAATATGATTTTTCTTTTATAATTTAATATTAATTGTAATACCGAATATTAGAAATAATATATCGTTTTATGGATTTCTCTAAAAAATTTTGGGTGTGCAAATACTTTATTGACTCACAAGGGGAGTGCATGGATCTGATGTTACGGATTTTAATGAAACTTTTTTGAGTTATTCTACAACATTAACATACATTTTGTGTAAAACGATTTTTGTCAACGCCTCTTAGTTTCGGAAAAAAAACAAAATAGTAGAAAAATAAATATATTAACCTTTAGCAGACCAATGTTAAATATATCTAACACTTTTAATACTGGTCCCAAAAGACTAATGTTAGAAATAACTAACAGCTATAATTGAATCTTAAAATAATATTCAAACTAATTTATGAAGATGTTTATTTTTATCGACAAGTTGCCACGCTCTCTAGTACTTTATACCGATTAGAGAGGCGGACATAAAATATTTAGTCAAGTGTGGTTTCTTATAAGCTTGACTATACATGTATTTTAACTGCTAAGTTCATTATTTACACTCTTCAGTCCTTATATTCTATCCTATGGATAAATTTATGATCTAAAATTTACCATGCATTTAATGCTTTATGATGAATCTATGCTATAATATGTCAATGTAATATTGCAGGTTATATTTTGTTCATGCATTATTTATGTGTGTTAATGTGTATTTGTAAAACAACGATTTAGGTAAGGGATAAATGGCAAGGAATCCTTTACTGTTATGCTTTTTGTAGGTTGCGAAGTGTTAATTCAAAATAGTGGTCATCTAAGTTATTTTCCCACTTCGTATCATCGTGGAACTATTCAGACAACAACGGAAGCGTCCTTTTGCTGTATCTAAAATCCTCTCAGGGGTCTTTACGAGAATGGATAATGCCGCTGAAAACGTCCTGGACGTTGTACATCTCTAGATATGTGTTACGATTGTCGTCTTCTCTGATGTAATTATCGGAAAATGTCCATATAGTGGTGGCAGAGACTTTATTATTTCAAAGACCGTAATAAAGCGGAAAAGTCCTGGGTTATTGCGTTCATGAATACCTATGGCGATGAAATAATTTAATGGGGTATTTAATTGGCAGGATAGGGTTCAAGTAAGAGAGCCAGGAAGACTCTGATTGTTTGTGTTTGTTTCTAGCTTTTATAGTCCATTTGTTATCACAATTTGTTGATAAACTATAATTTCTAAAAATTAAGTTGTAATAAAGGTTTATATTATCATTTTAATTTAGTAAACTAATTATAGTTTTCTATATATTTAAACTACTGTAACTATCAACTTAAGTTATTGCCTAATAGATGGCTATATGAATTTAACTTAAATATTTTACATTTCATTAGATTTATACTTTCTAGTTATGTTCAATTGTACTTTAACCACTAAATGGCCATACCTGTTTAGTGTTTGTATTTATTTACATTTGTTGACCTGTGCTGAAAGTACAATGAGCTCAACTTTCCAATCATATGTTAATACGGTCTATTTTTGATTGAATTCTTTATTGTTACTAAAATACTTAATTAAAATTGCTTTAAGGGATTCTTTTATGGGTTATGCATTTTAATATATATAATATTTTATATTTTAAACTTCATTAATTAAATTTAGTAATTAAATCATGTTTTACCGATCTTGTGCAATATTCATCGTCTGTATCGATATATTTTGATACAGAAAATATGAATATCGATCTGGTGATTAATCAATGACTGGGGAAAACGTGACAAAGTAAAACAATTTATTTCCAATATGCAAAATGCGACGTACCTACCTAGTGGAGCAGCAACGAGAAATAGTTTCCCTAGAAGTCGAAATTAAAAATCATTCTTTGACACGCCATCGAATTTTTTCGCCAATTTTCTAAGATATGTTGTAATATGCGTGACACGCATCAAAATATATATGAAAAAATGATATTTTAAAATGTTCGAGAAGTTTATCTTCCTGCAGACATAAAGAAAGAAGAATGTGATTGCTTTGTTATGATAAAGGTATGTTATGATAAATACCATCCCAAATATTGTAATAGAGTAGAATAAATAAAATAAACTCGAAAATGCTTCATATAACATATTTTTTAATATTTTACTATAATCATGTTTAATATGCTTCTTTTTCTACTATTTTATTTCCAAAACGAAGAGGCGTTGACAAATATCCTTTGAGACAAGACGTATATTAGTGTTGTAGAATAACTCGAAAAAGTCTCATTCTAATCTATGACATCAGGTCCGTGCATTCCCCTTATCAGTGTATATTATTCACATAAATTGGATGGTATACATGTTGAAAAAATATTCAAGATGGCCACATAGTAAATAGTGCATCAATTTTTTTTAAATTACAAGGGTGGTCGTGTAGCATCTCATTTGAAAGACTTTTTAATTCTCTCATTACGGTACTCATTGTTTGAAAAATGGTTTATGCATTTTCAAATTGCAAGGTTTTTATTTAACTAAAACGCTACAGTCTAAACTTAATAATTCATTAAAATGAAATAAGTTATTGCAAATGTAAAATCACAAATTTTGTTCAAACTGTGCCCCTTACATAATAAAATTACCTATTTAAGATTTCTTGGCATACATTTTCCAAAATTTCTTAGGTAATCGTCTGGCATTCATATTGTAAATCTAAAATATTTTCTGGTGGAGTGATAAACACTTCAGATTTGATATAACCCTACAGAAAAAATTGAAGGGTGTCAAATTCGAAGAACGTGGGGCCATTCAATAGGTCCATGCCGTCCAATCCACTGGCCTGGATATGTAATATAGAGGTACTCTTGCACTTATCTATAACAATGTGGTGGAGCGCCATCTTGCTGAAATAGTACGTTGACTCGTTCAAATTCTTCGACAGTTAGATATCGTTTTGCACCATTTGCAGGTATAGTAAACTGGAATGTTTACTTAAATAAGGTCTCGTAATTTGAAAATGCATAAATCATTTCTCAAATAATGAACACCACAATGTAGAGAATTAAAAGGGCTTTCAAATGAGGTGTTATACGACCCCTTTGATGCGCCAGTTACTACACCGCCATCTTGAATAATTTTTCAACATTTATACCATCGAAAGATTGTTCAATCCGTACAATTCAAGATAGATTCTTTTCAATCACTTATCTCTAATGGTTCAAAAGTTAGCATGGGGGGGGGAGACTTTAGACGCGTACTGTATATTAAAGTATCTGGCCTACTTATAAATAACATTAAAAAGTAGTAATAAACTTATTCAATAAAATTCATCACTCAGGTACGATAAAAATAAGAATAATAAAAAAATCTCTCATTGAAATTTAAATACTGAAGAATGACCCATGCATCCAATTTTGCATGTAGATATTGATGCAAAGTTTACGACGACAATACACGTTCAAACTTCTATTTTGCTAATAAATTCATGAAAATAACATTCAATTTATGAACGTGCAATATATGGGTGTGTTGTATTCATTACAGTTGCAATAAAGTTATAGTCTCATATCAGCAATTATAGATATTACTTTGTAAAGCAATTAGAGCAAATATTAACAATAAAATTAAACTTTTAAGTACAATTTTAATTAGAATAAAATAGTATTACATAGATGTTTACCTTTCTTATGTTTGATTCAATTTTTTGAAATTTAGATTTCGCCATAAATGGAATATCAGTTAGGGAAAATAGTTCCTCATAATGCCCATAAGTACCTTCACACGCTAATGTACCCCAAACCACCGATTCATTTACAGTTGGCTTTTGTTGAGGATTTGCTGTTTGATTCTTATAGGAACGGTGTCAGGCATTACATTCAAAATTAAGAAAGGTGGAAAGGCCATTTTTATGCTCCTGTACTAAATGTGATTTACCGAATGTGCATATATTTTAATGTTCGTATTGAAAATCAACTGCCCAATTTAAAAGATATCCTAAATCAACAATTCGTTTCCCTTCAATAGTAAATCTGCTTATTTTTGCTGCAGTATCTCTTCAATAACCAATCCTTCTTCCATAACACTAAAAATCATAAGAAAAATACAGTTTTAGTCATAATTATTACAATACTTGTATAATACTTTTCATATTCTTCCTGCAAAAACATACTAAAACTCGTAGAAGGTAGATAATAACCCTATCAAGAATAAATTCCATAATAAGTTTATAAAAAAGTATACCGTCGATTGCCTGTATCTCGTACTTCCCAAAATTGCAATTGTAGAAAAACCTTTGTAACATTTTAGTCACTTGCAGGCACGTTCAACTGTACTGCTTCAGACTTATTGACTTCATAGAGACTAAAATGTAAGTATATTTAACATAAAAGTCGGATGTAAGACAACAGACAATTTTCTTTTACTAGAGTTATAAATTTAATTTTAAATTATGGAGAACCTAATATACAACTCACGTTAACAACCGTTTTCGAGCTAAATGTGATTTGCGACAACGTTTTCTCCTGTTATTCCACGATTTATTTACAATTTTTCCACTGATTAATTTAACCTTCGCCATAATTACTTTTAAAAACACAGTTTCATATAAAATGAAACGTTGTGAAGATAACTTCTAAGATTCACTTCTTGGATTAAATTTGTAAGCTATGCACATGTAGTAGCTTTTAAAATCTGAGTGGCTAGTTCAATATTTCTATCATTGCGTACGCGCGTGCGGGCGTGCGTTCGCGCATGCGTGCGCGAGTGTGTTTGTATATATATATATATATATATATATATATATATATATATATATATATATAT
>JAHWXV010207985.1:0-15117 GCA_024586415.1 Phrixothrix hirtus | reverse complement strand
GCGGGCGGAGTTTTGTATACTTCCGTTTTTAAATGACCTCGCAGAGAAAAATCAAGTGGTGTGCGATCTGGAGGGGACATATTAGTTTGCTTGGAAACTGTAGGAATCGAGGTTCTTGGATTTATCTGTGCGGCTGTATTTAAAACTCTTGGTCGATTTCTTTTCTTATTATTTACCGAACCAATTTCTACAAATTTCTGCACCCAATCAATAACGTATCGATGAGAAATATTTTTATCGGGATAACGCTAATTAAAAACAACCGCAGTTCTACGAGGGAAACGATGATTTACTTGACCATAAACAAAAATAGTATCTGTTATAAAATGTAACAAGGAAACGAAAAGTTGAAGCTGATATTCGTTGGAAATACTAATTGTTAATTAATTGACCATTGATATAATTTTAGTTGCTTGACCATAGTATGAATTAAATACTTAGTATATATAATAATTTAGAACTGTAGCCATATTTTAATATACTAATCATGTGATCCGATCCAAGTTTTATAATTGGCTAGTATCTCCTATCTATTAGTGTTTGCAACGAATATCAGCTTCAACTTTTCATTTCCTTGTTACATTTTATTGGCAGTCATTTATAAAGTTTACAATAAAATCTGTTCTTACAATGGTATTTTCTCTAAATTTGATATTACTTAATAATATAATTAGAATTTCCTTTCTCTTATAGTTTTGGAATAAAATAATATTCTTAAATAACTTTAAAAATCCATTTATCCATACTCTGACAAAATGGCGTTATTAACATTTTTTGTGCATTGCCACATACAAAAACTAAATTATATTAAGTAGCAATTTTTTACCCTTATAATGCTTCTGTAGCCAACAGAAGCCTTGGTGTAAGTATTAAATAATAACTTTGCATTTAAATTTATAGTTATTTACTTTTAGAATTCTTTCTGTTGTACGTTGAATCATCAAAATTACTTCTAACTTAAATATAATTTTTACTATGTAATAAATATGGACTCTGAAGAAAGCATTAATTTTGTAAATGCATCATCAAAACTAGCTCTAACTTGAATATAATTTTTATATTTGCCACTAACATAAACTCTGAACAAGGAATTAATTTCGAAAAGGATCGTAAGTTTATTTTTAAATCACAATTGTCAACCAAAATGAATTAACTATATAAAAAAATAAGAAATAGTTTGAAAAAAATCTGCTGGTTAATAAATTTATGAAATACCCGAGTGTGTCAGTGCATTACGTATAGTTCCTAGTAGTCGCGGTACGGGTAACTAGGTACTGGCTTGCAGAATAACCCGTTCATGATAAGGACCTTAGTCTGTACAGAATAGCGTTAGGCATGCCTGGGATAATACTGGGATTGTGGCTGAGCTTGTAGCACGTAGGATAAATACGTCAACACTAACCGGTATGGTGTCGACTGCGTAAGTAGGGAATGCTATATCGACATAGGGCACGATCTACGCTAGCAACCAGGTCTACCTTTATAAATATTGCTAAAAAGAACGCTAGATAGGCCTTGGACAATCAAAGCCATGGTGGGCGACTGAGATTGGACAAGATTGGCCCACCTTCGAATAAACGCGAGAAAATGGAATGAAAATTAGGAACGTGGAACATAAGAGGGATGTATGGAAAGGAAAATGATATATCGAGTGAAATGAGAGGGAGAAGGTTAGATGTGCTGTGTGTGAGTGAAACTATATGGAAAGGGAAAGAAGTGATAGACATGGACGAGGGAAGTCTATGTTTCTGGTTTGGAGTAGAGATCTGGACGCATGGTTCAGAAGGAGTCGGACTGATTTTGAACGAATTTGCTAAATCGCATGTAAGGGAGCATGAGTTGGTGTCTCCGCCGCTACTCTAGGCTCGAATAAAGATAGGAATCAGGAAAGTAGTGGTAATAACTAGGATGAATATGAAAACTTTTGGATAGAGTTAGAAGGGGTACTTAATGCATGTCATGTGAATGGTAGAGTGATTTTACTGGGTGACCTGAATGGATGGGTGGGAGTAAGAAAAGGAAACATTGATTGTGTAATTAGCCCTTACAGAGATCCCGAAACGAATGAGAATGGGGTTGCATTAGTTTGGCTATGCTTACAAACGGGCAATGTTTGTATCGAATACGTGGTTTAAACATAAGGATATCCATTTGTATACGTCGCAAAGAGGAAAGTCTAGAAGCATGATTGATGTACGTGTATTACGTGAATTGGTAAAGGACACACGAGTGATGAGAGATTCTGAATGTGGGATGGATCATTTCCTGATAATGTCAAAAATTTAGCTTGGTAGAAAGTGGGTATATAGGATTACGGCAGTACCAAGAAAGTCTAAAGCGAAAGTTGAAGATTTCAGGAGGAGAGTGTAACACAGAAATACATACAATACCTAGATACGAGAATGTTGTCAGAATAATCTGAATCAAAGTATGAAATTGGAAAAGGTGGCATTGAATGTGCATGGAAGAGGTTGAAAGGCCTCGCGATAGAGTATGCAACTAAAGTATGTGGAGTTAGTACGATTCGAAAGTCAAAAAAGAACGCATGGTGGAATGATGCCGTGAAAGATGCAGTAAAGGAGAAGAAAGAAATGTATAAGAGAATGATTGGAACCAAAGATGAGAAGAACATAATGGATATACTGAAAGCATTTCGGATCAAAAAGAAGCGTGCAAAGGATGCTGTGAAGTAGAGTAAAGAAGATTTGATGGTAAAGGAGAGAGTAAGAATGCAGAATGATTTTGACGGTAATAAAAGACTATTTTGGAAGTGGGTAGGGAATGCCAAGCAGCGTGTAAGGAACTGAGTAAACGGGATACGGAATAGCGAGAATGAAATGGAGTGGCATGAAAATAAAGTGATATTGCGTTCGAAAGAATATCTTAAAGGGCTGTATGGCAACAGGGATACTGGAATAAGTGCGAATGTGGGAAATGCTGGAATAAATAAAACCAAATAAAGCGGTAAGGGTATAGGCGTGAAAGAATACGGAATGCAATAAAAAGGCTTAAAAATGTGAAGGCTGCTGGAGTAGATGGAGCTACGAACGAAATGTTAAATTATAGCGGTATGCGCCTAGGCGAATTATTGTACAAATTATATAATGCCTGTGTTCAATTAGCAAGAGTGCCAGAGGACTGGAGGAGTGCTATGATCGTGCTTCTGCACAAAGGCCAAAGTGGTAGATATAAATGCAAGTACTATAGAGCTATAAGTTTATTAAGTGTAGCTGGGAAGGTGTTTGGTAGAATTATAATTGATAGAATTCGCATAAATACTGAAATAAAGATATGGGATGTAGAAGGTTGGTTCATGCCTGGTCGGGGGTGCATAGATCAAGTGTTTAGTCTGTAGCAAAAGGCTGAGAAGTTTTTGCATGTAAATGAGAAAATGTATTGTACATTTGTGGATTCAGAGAAAGCGTATGATAGTGTAAATAGATGCAAGTTGTGGGCAACTCTGATGGAGTATGGTGTAAAGGGGATCTACTGAATACAATAAAAGCAATGTATGACGGAAGCAGAGCGTGCGTGAGAGTGAACGGTGCAGTTAGTGAGTACTTTCAAATTGATCATTGTGTGAGACAGGGTTGTCTGCTGTCTCCTTGGTTGTTTAATATATTCATGAATAAATGTGTGAGAAGTGCATGTAAGGACTTGAGCGGTACAAATATAGGCAGCGAAGATGTAAAAGTGTCGGTGTATGCAGATGATGCAGTACTAGTAGCTAAAAGCATGAGCCAAATGCAACAAATGTTGAATAAATTTTTAGAAGTGAGTGAAAGACTGGATCTGAAAATCAATAGTGGCAAAATAAGGGTAATGGTTTTCAATAGGAATGATGAAAAGGAAATATGTCAGCTGTAGTTGGGTAGCGAGATAATTGAACAAGTGGATAAGTTTGCTTATCTTGGCAGAATCTTTGCAAATTATATGCGGACAGATGTGAAATTGAAAACAGAGTGAATGCAGGGAAGAGAATAATTGGCAGCATGTGGTCAGTAGCTAAGAATGTCCAGTTAATTATGGAATCAAAGAAGGCTATGTGCAATGGTGTATTTGTGCCAACTGTGTTATATGGCAGTGAGACTTGGGTATGTCAGAAGAAGCGTATGAGTAAAATAAATGCCGTAAGTATGTGGTACCTAAGAGCAGCATGTCGCAAAATGAGACGTGACAGAGTAAGGGATGAATGCGTGATGGATACGTGCCAAGTGATGGAGACAGTGCTTGAACTGTACAGAAGAAGTACGCTAAGATGGTTTGGATATGTGGTAAGAATGAGTAATTAACGCTTAACAACGAGATTATATGAGACAGGAATGGATAGAAAACTAGGTAGGGGTAGACTGAGAAAGAGGTGGTTGAATATGATTGAAAAAGTTGTAAAAAAAAGAAAATAAAGAGCGCAAAGGACAAGAGAGCTTGCCAAAAACGTTGTATGAATTTAATGGAAGCAAAAGAAGTGTATAAGGACAGAAACGAATGGAGAAAAATAGTGAATGGGTGATAGTAGTGATAGTGGGATTGGTAGGGAATAGTGGGCTGGTGTCGATACTATAGAGATCTGGGAGTTTGTGGTGAAGCGCGGTAGTGGTGAAAGGTGTTGGGGTATGGGGTGTGATGTGGTTGTGAAGGTGGGGGCTTGTTATTGGGTTTTGCCTACCCCACTAAAAGAATGGCATGATTGGTAGCAGTGATTGGTAGTAGTAAATACCGTAATTGCTACTTGTTTAATGTGTTTTAAAGATATTTTTCTTTTTATTATTTTTTGTTAATTGATAATAGTTAATAAAGCTTGTATCCCAAATTAAAATATTTTATCAATTAAAATCGAACCTGTTACTGATGAGATTGATAATGCTGTTTTATTCGAGTCAGATTTATTAAAGTTCTGTAAGAGTTGGGGAAAACTTGTAACAATTCCACCAAGACACCAAATTTAATAAAAAATTAATTCATAACATTATGAAAAAGAAAAAGATACAGAATTTAGTTTTGTGTAAAACGGTAATTGTGGATAAAAATGATTATATTCGTAAAACTAAAACCTTCATAAATTCTGACGATATATCGATTTTAAAATAACAACCCCTTAAATACTCTTCAAACCAATATAAAGATATGTGTAAGAGATAACAGTGACATTATCATTTCCTTAAATTGCAACGTCAATAAATTAATCTTAATGAATCCCTCGTTACCTCGTTTGTACTCTCTTCCAAAAATCCATAAGGTCGGCAGCCCTATAAGACCAGCAGTTTCCTATATTAATTCTCCAGTGTACAAAATCACTGCTTTTCTTAATGGCTTATTTAAAAACAAACTTCCTTTTTACAATCAGTATGCGGTTAAAAATTCTATGGATTTAGCTTCTGAATTAAAAAATCTTACTATTGACAACAACGTATACTAGCATCTTTGTATGTTACTAATCTTCTTCCTAATTTTCCCTTATCGGAATGGTCCAATTTAATCTCTTAATTATTAGCTAATTCCGATTGTACATATATACAAGGTTCTTTTATTTTGAAACTACTAAATATGACTTTAAACCAAAATTTCATTTCGTTCAATAATCAAATATACAAACAATCTAACGGTTTAGCAATGGGCTCAAATTTATTTCCTTCGCTTGCTAAAATTTTCATGAATAATTTAGAAAAAAAATCATTTTTAATAACAAGAAAAACCATTTTTTACGCAACATCATTTATTACAAAAGATACGTCGATGACATAATATTTATCTGCAGAGGCAACACCGGTGAACAATTATTGAAATAGATTAATAACACCTACTACAACATTATATTTACTATAGAAGTCGAACATGAAACGAATCTTAATTTCTTAGATTTGACAATTCATATGTTAGATGACAGAATCAATTTCAGCATCTATAGAAAACCTACTGTGACTGATTCTATTATTAACTATAATAGTAACCATGCCTCGAACCATTAAATGCCAGTTTTTAATTCTCTTTTCCACGACTATCTACAATTCCACTTAATGATAATCATTTCCAACAATAATGGCTATCCCCTTAATCTAGTCTGTAGCATCTATATTAAAATTAAAAATAAATTTTTTCTTCCTTCATCTTTATCTCCGACATCTAATAAACTTACTTTTAAATATATTTCTATCCCGTTTTTAGGCGAATTTTCTTACAAATTATCTAATATACTCTACAAATACGAATACAAAGTTTCCCTTAACAACTCTTGTATATTATAAAAATTATTTATGAAGAATAAAGGCCAAACCAATATTCAGGATAAATCGGGAGTTTATAAACTCAATTGTGGAGCACACGCTGCTTTCTACGTTGGTCAAACAGGCCGCTGCTTCAACATTTGGTTCCATGAATACCTTAGAAAAATTTCTAGTAATTGTCTGCAAACTGGTTACTGCAATTCTGCTTTTGCACCACATATATTATCTAATAGCCATGACTTTTCTATTTCCAATATTGTTCAAATTCTTCATTTAGCAGAAAAAAGACAGTATCTAAATTTATTAGAATCTTATGAAATTTCTAAACATAGACAAATATTTAAAAACAATAGTATTAATGAAACTACTGATTACTACCATAATTTGACTCATTCTTTCCAATTTCTTACTAAATTTAGTAAGCATTTAGGGCTTTATCAATATTTAGTACTTAAGGATTTTTATCGTTGGTTTTTTAGCCTTTCTTTCAACTATTATAGAATTATATATTTACATTTTATATTTATTTCTATGTAAACTTACCTTTTATTTTTATCAATTCTAAAATTTGCTTGTTTAAATTTAATTTTTTAATTATTATACAATCCAACCATGGTACCCTATCTAGTTAATTATTTATCTCTAGTTATTAATTTGTACCTTTTTTAAACCTTTTTAATGACTTTTTATAACCCCTTTTTGTTATCTATTTACTGATATATCTTTGCTATACGAGTATTTTCGAACGATATTATTTTAATACTTTCTGCCTATTTTACATCTACAATTATTTTAACTTGTTTAGTGTTTTTATTAAGGGGTTTTAATTACAATTTTAATTGTTATACCAAATTCCCTATATGTATGGACTGTCGTTTTTACCCTATTTTAATTTAAAAATTATCAACATTTCAAGATATCTACAAGATGCGCATGCAAGTAATGAAACTAATTGGTAGTATTTTGAATTTATACCTCAAGCTTTGCACGTAATACTGAAGATTACCACCCGCAACATTAACGCCAGCACGGAAGCATCCTGGAAGACTTAATCGTCCTCTCGATTGCATCTTGCAGAACAAAGGTCTATGGAATGTGTGTGTATATTAGCAATTATCTGTGCCAACTTTCTCTCTAATATTTCCCGCGCGTACTCAATAGGGTTGAGGTTTGTGGATTGTAACTGTCGTGAAAAAATAGCAATATTTTACTAGTTAAACAATTTAGGATCAGTTGCTCTATATGTAAGGACAAGTATAATCCAGCGTATGCCCCGAGGTAATGATACTGGGGCATACACGAATGGCCACATAGTGAACTCAAGAATTTGACTGCTATGGTGTATGGTACGTGTTGCTTTAGATACAAATGAGTTCTGCTTTATAGTGCAATAATCCTCCTCCTCATGCCAATATGGCGCCTTTCTCATAAATTTGAACGTCCTGAAGGTGCGTGGTGCATCCCAAAGTACTATTTGACTGCCATGCTTTTACTTGCCCCCGCTATGGGTAATGTTCAACTCAGAACTCATCGGTAAAAAGACCATAAAACCACTGATGTTAATTCCATCTAACGTGGTGTAATACCCAAGCCTGATTTCACTATCGTAGCCCTAGGGCTGTGATTGGTGAGAGGGGAGGAATAATATGGTCGTGAAATATGTTTCTAACCATTTGATTTAAAGTAACCACATAGTGAACCCGCTAAAGAATCGCAGAGAGTTAATGTTGTGGTAAAATGGTTTGGCCTAGACTATATGAGAATAATACGATGTTAAGTTGCTGTAGTTAACCCATCCTACCTTATGCTACCTATTTTCATTGCATGTTCCTTGATGACGCCTTCATAATCTCCAAATTACGCTTCGTGCTGAGTTAGTTCGTCCGCAACACCACTTTGAGGCATTCCCGCTTCCAACATGCCTATACCTAATAATTTTTCCCCTTTTGTTAGATATTCATGTTTTGCTTTTAAATGGACTTGTTGGAGATATATCAAATTGAAACCTAACTGTATTTAGAGTTGAAATTGTGGTAACTGAAAGGAAGTACATGCATTAAAGTGTAAGTATGTGGTTTAGTTGCTTATTGATATTGTTCAATAATGTAAAATTAATAAAATTGGCTATCTTACAGATGAGGAAGTACTAAGTAGTGTCAGTGAATAAAGTAACTTCCTTTAGACTTTTGATGGCATTCTATTGTTAGATTTAATTTTAAAATGCTACGCCTAAATTAAATCCCCAATATTATTTTAGGCTCAATGACAAATATTACAGTTTCGCCTTCTTAGAACCGGATGTATACGTGCCTGCCGCTTGCTGTACTGACCTTCAAGGCCAGGGGGCGGCAGAGGAAAGATGCGGGGTATATGGATTGTCTGGGTCAGTCTAGTTTTGTGCTAGAAACTGGAGACATCCCTTTTCTTGTTTTTTATGCTAATTTGCATATTTTTATTCTAAATTTAACATTTATTATTTTATTTTTATTTTAAATCTAACACTATTATTAAGCCATTATTACCGCGATCGTTTAATAAATTACCGTTTAGCGTAGAGCGTTCCGAGGCATAGTATGAAATTTTAGCAATTATTTATGTACATGATCTGCATCCCTCTGTATGTAGTACAGTGACTATTTCGGTGAACGAACGAACATTTTTAACGTGCCGAGCGGGTGCAATTTGTCATCCAGAAGTTATTCGATCATTCAATTCTCTTAAACTAATTTTACAACACGCGAATCATTTCATCACCTTGGGTCTTTCAGTATACTCTTAATTCGGCACCATCAAATTTATAACCAAATACTCACCTCTATATGCAAGCGTATTCAGGCAACTAGTTGTTTCAGATGATATTTAAATATTAGGAGTATTACTAGGATCTTGACTCTAGTTTTATTGCAAAATAATAAACGACTATATATTAATTATTAATAAAGTCTTTTATTTTCAGTGTGTCTAAACTAATGCCATCGTCATTTGTAACAAGTGGGTGATTAATCATTATCAGCAAAAAAAGTAAGTAATTTGCTAATAGCAAAACATTTAACTATTTATACAGTAACCAGTAGAATAAGTAAAATGATACTGGTAATTAGTTATATAATTTTTATATAAATGCTGAAGATTTAAAGTGCCTTTATTACTTTTCATAGAATTTACCGGCAACTTAAATACACTTTCCCATAGGTTTCAACCAATTATAAGGATACCAATTCATTTAGAGATTGAAATGGTACAACTATAGCCTTTATAAACTTAAACCGTTTCTTTCGCTAATTGAAACGATTGGCCGTGGGCGTTTTCCTAAATTTTAGTAAATTTTATAGTTAAGTGAGTTTTTGTTAATTTTGACCTAGAATAATGTAAAAAGGCAATGGTTTGTTACTATATTGGAACGCCTCTTTGATCTCACGTATTAAATACATGTAATATTTCACCTATTTCAGCAACGGTCATGGAAAAATTAATTTTAAGCCGCTATTGCGTAGTGGCACTGGGCATGGTAATTTCAAGAAAGTGGATCTTTAGGTTTAAAGTATTCCTTAGTCCGATTTGCTAATATAGAGCATTTTTTTAAACTCACCATTAGCAAACATTTCCTATCCATTTCTCGACTTCCTTAAATAGAAATTCCACTGTAAGTACCTTAAACATTAAACAAGTTTATAATTAAAAGTACAAGTTTGAAAATCATTGTTCATTGTCAAATTTAACAATATGTTAAAAGAAAGTCTTACAACCTTGCAAAACAATTTTGCAGAATTAGATGTAACAAAGAGCAGTTGGCTGTTGAAAATAACAATTAAGTGAACAAAAATATTTTGACCGCTGCTTTAAACGCTTTATTAATGAAGGTACAAAATAAAGCTTCACGTAAAGCTTCTACAGTTGTACCTATATTTTTTAAAAATATATTTTACGTGTAAATCACACGATACGCAACATCATTTTACTTTTCTTAAATGGAATATCCTGGACGTTATTGTACTTTTGAATAGCACTTTTGTCCATGATTCTGAATATATTAAGTATATTATATAAGGATATCTTTAATATTTTTGATAAATTTGACGTTCTAGGTCATGCATCTTTAAGATGCAAAAAACCTGGGTGCGTGAACGTTGCACCGTCACCTTTGATTTTATGTATAGCAATTATTGCGCTAGAATCTTATGAACTAGCGCCAGCTAGCGCCACAAGAGGAAATGCTAACGCCATAATTGTTGAAAAGTTATTAGCTAATCGTTTCGGAAAGTGCTATGTTCACGATTGCGCCGCAATTTTAGATTTTAACAAAAAGCATAATTGCTCGAGATTTTTCAGAGCTAGCGCCACAAAAATTAAAGCTAGCGCCACCACATAACTCTAGTTAGAGGGTGAAAAATGTTTTTAGCCTAATATCGCCATTTTGGATTTTTGGAAAAAAACTATTGCCCCAGAATTTTATGAGTTAGCGCCATAAAAAGAAAAGCTATCGCCATATCTGTTCCGAAGCTATTAGCTAATCCTTTCGAAGGGTGCTAGGTTCACGCAAGAACCACTATTCTATGTTAAAAGTAACTATTATTAATTAAATATAAATTTCATTATGGTAGAATTGATTATAGTGTAATATTTATTATTAACCCTTGATCAAAAACAACAATAATCGCTCCTTCCTCAACCTACATTCAGCCTACATTACTATTTCCCGCGTGGAATTTGTTTAAACGTAGCAGGCAACTCTTGGGGTGAAGAGGCTTTTTCCATTTTTAAACTTATATATGTCAAAAAATATGAAATTTTAGATCTATGCATACTACCTATTCAGAATCAAGTAAAAAGGAAAATTTAAAAATGCAATAATATACAGGGTGTACTATTTATAAAATATACATATATTTCATAGCACCTTATTAATATACCGAAATAAGTCATTTGCTACATTTTTAAAAAGTATAGGTATAACTCTGCAACTCATATATGGAACTTTTTGTCATATCCCAAACAATAAAATATATAAAGCTATCAAGATGCAGTGGATAACTCTATTCAACTTGGCGCGTACAGCCACTCGTGGATCATGATTTAGTCCTCGTTTGAACTTTGTTGTTCGCCTACCTGAATTTTTATGTAAGGTTATGGTGGTGACTACCCTTGCAAATGTACATATTTTGAATTTGCAGTTTTATGGCTTTTCGTCCATGTAGGTGTTCTACTCATTTAGAATTTAAACCTTATACTTATAGAATTATCTCTTCATCTCTTGTTTAATTTCAAACTATAGTAATATAACTATAATACCGAGAACTTTTTGAAAAGCTTCTATGGGCCGTATTTTATTTAAACTAGGAGATATCAAATAATGACCAAAACCGTTTCGATAGTATGTAGTGGGAACCAAAATAACTCCATAAACATGGCGACATCTCCACGCCCCACCCGACATGGCCACCCTACGTTGAAATCTTAAATAGCAACCCTCCCCTTGCGACACCTCGTTGGAAAAGCCTTGAAAAATCATCTTCATTTCTATCTTACAAAGGTAGATTAAGATAACACAGTAAAAAGTTATTCGCCAAGAAAGTTATCGGATAGTGTACTCGTAATTTACGTGATAAATTGATCTAATAAGTAAATGATAAATTGCGCTTTAAGCAATGTAATTAATTTGTTTGCGTTACACTTATGTAGTACACAATAAAATAGACGTTATTCAAATGCATGCAAATATTTCCCTTGGAATTGAACGGCATTCTCTGATTATCCGATCACTAAGATCTTCTATTGAAGCAGGATGCGTTTTGCACACCATTGACTTTAAATGACCGCAAAGAAAAACATTAAGGGATGTGACATTCGAAGTTCGTGGTAGCTATTCTATGAAACATTTTCCTGCAATCCACTGTTCTGGAAATACGTCATTTAAAATTTTCTAAACAACAGCGGCATAATGTTGAAAATGAATTAAATTTTCATTAATATTCATGTTTCCGTCAATATTTGTTGAGTCTACTTCATCTACAATGAGCAGTCCGATAGTGTTCTGTATCATGTTCAGGTAGATATCAACAGTTAGATTTTCTTCAAGAAACAGAGGACCCACTATTATCTCCGAAAATATCTGTCCAAAAGTTAAATTTTTGGGTCATTTGGGTATATCCATCAAGAAAATGATGCGGATTTTTATCCAACCAATAGCGGCAATTATATTTGTTCACTGTTTCACTTAAATAAACGTATATTCGTCACTAAAAGAGATGCTTTTCACCAACTCTGGATTATTGTTGATTTTCTCCGCCATCTCTTCACAAAATTGAAGTACTCAGTTATAGTCGTGTTCAGCCAGTTCTTGCAGGGATTAAATCTTGTAACGGCGAAATTTATTTAATTTAAATGCTCGTTGTACCGTTTTTCGCGAAAGTCTTGTGGCAGTTGCTGCTTTTCGAATTGAAGACATGGGAGTTGCAGCAAAATAACCTAGCACTTCCATCTGGGCAACTTCATCCGGTACTCTTTGCCCGATTCGTTTTTGGTTTACCGCTAATCCCGTTTCTTTAAATATTTGAATTAATTTTACAACATAGGTATTACTGCACTTTCTCTCTGGATGCCTAGCATTAAAAGCAGCAGCCGTTTTTAACGCAGTCCGACTCTCAGGACCGTAAAAGAAAATAATTTCCACTCCTTCAGCTAATGTGTCCACCGTGTTGTGAAGTTATACCAAAAGACATTTAGATACCAAGCTTTGATGATGGTAAATCCCAAAAATGCCGGTTTCCTGATAAGAAATACTTAAAATGCAATTATATCCCGGCAAATGGGAAATTCGATACTTACTTTCTCTTTTGCTTAATTTTAAACATTTTCTTGGCACTACAGACAGTAATGACTTGATACAGTAAACGCAATTTTTGTCATTGTCTTCCAGTTTCAACGCTGTTATTATTTTTCCTTGTCTTTGCCACTATATAGCTTATGAGTTATGTGTCCCAATTGGATATCTATAACAAGAATACATATGATACTTGCATAAATACTGAGTCTATGGGTAACACACTAACCTTATTTAAGTAAATTAGTTCGTCATTCTAAGAAGCAGAAGTATATTCCCAATTTGTTTTTCGGTGGTATCAGAGCGTACGGGTTCATGTATTAAATTTGTATATTTTGTTGATGGGGAAATCTAAAAGAGGTGCTAAATATTAAACCATACAAAAATAAATACATTTTGAAAATATAAAATATACCTCTGCTTAGCTTTGGCATTCATAGAATCACATCGAATGGATAAAAGTTGTATTGCGCCGCATATTTCTCTCTTTTGAAGTTGTTCAATCTAGATGAGTTATTTGTCACGTTATTACCTTCTGGATTAGCTCAAACTTAGTGTAATAAAGTATTTTGATATGATTTTAAGTTTTTATTTCAGCTTCCGTACTCAAATGCCACTTTGTCCCTTTCGTTAGACTTTTATTGATATTTGGGTACAGTCAAAAGCCTTTCTCCTATGCAATGATTTCCTAAACCTTGCTCCAGGTCATTTTTGACGACCAGGGAAGGAAATGCTTCTTTTTTATCTAATTATCAGTTGACATAAAAAAAAATTAATAAACACGATAAATTACTTATCACTATATAATTAAATTAAGTAAAATATGTATATTCAACATAACAATGACTACATTGTATTTTGAATATCATACAATACCTTGTCTGAACTCGATTATATTCCTAGAAGTAAAATTCTTCTGGATAGGGTTTTGACACTAAAAAGCAAAAACCAATATATAATACTATCAAATATTTTCTAATTCTAAATAGGATTACTAGACGCCAAACAAGCTTGGTAAGAATATTAAAATAACACTATCTTGCTTGTACTGCCAATATTTCAACTTATTCTATAAAAAACTCCCAAATCTTGTTTAATAGGAACAATTATCTAGTCGCCGGGTATATTCCACACTAAACTAAAGTCAACAATTTTGTAATCTTTTAATCTAAAGAATCTTTTTTATAAACTTTATTAAAATATCATTAGCTTTCTTTTAATTAAATACGCCAATCAATTGAATTATTGGAAACAAATTTATTGCCTTTGTAACAAAAGCTTATATTCGTTTAAATAATTAATAAATTTAAACCTACCTCTTTGTTCTTTATTAAACCACAGCTCTAAAATAGGTTTCGTTCTTTTAGATGTGTTTACTTTTTGTTAATCGCACGCCACAGAACACGCTTCTAAGGCCAAGCGCACACTCGGTTATTCTTAATGCGCAGTTTTTGATTGCGGCTGTATAAGTTGCAGATCGTGTTCACACACAGACCAAAAGTAGCGAGGATCATGCCACGTTTTTGTTGTGACTAATTAAAAAACTACGCTTCTAAACAGAGTCGCAATCCTGTTCACCCTGGGCGCGCAGCTTTTGCTGTATTTATAATACGCAACGCGCCAGTCGCAGTACGACTATGGTGTTTAATCGCTTTGCTTGCGATTTGCAGTTTGTTAAATATGATTTGTATAATACAAAATGGGCAGTGGAAAATTGGCTACTTTTGTTATTGTAATGACCTCAAACCATCATTTCTAGGAAACTGAATTATAAATAAATAATTTAAATCATGGGATATACTTAAAAAAATATCATAAATTATTTATACATTTGTGTGTACATACATTTATGATAGTCACTTAATATAAAAAAAAATTGTGGGTTTTGGGCTCATACTACATACATGGTTGAGAAAATACCTAAACTTCATTTTACAAATATGTTCATACCTTCACATGTTTCAGAATATTTCAAATTTAATACACACACACACACACACACACACACACACACACACACACACACACACACACACACACACACACACACACACACACACACACACACACACACAC
>JAHWXV010207964.1:0-18851 GCA_024586415.1 Phrixothrix hirtus | reverse complement strand
CCCCCAATGCTATTGACTACTGGTGAGTAAATGCTAATTTCAACCCTCGACCCGCTTCCAAAAAACAAGATGAGCTCCGTGGCAGTAATGTACGTTACAAAATATTAAAACAAACAGGCCGGTTTTTGTTTAAAACAAGATGGAGACCAATTTCAGCAGTTTCTTTGATTAAAATCTGTCTTACTCTTACTATGTACTATATTTTTACTTTCGCGTACCTATATGAAATATAGTATAGAGAAAGCATTGTTTTCGTCTGTGTGAGCGTTCGAACGTGCGTTCGTTTGTAGGTGCGTGCGTGCATTCGTGCGCGGGATACGTGCGCTCGTTCATGCGTGCATGCACGGGTGCGTGCGTGCGTGCATGTATGCGTGGGTGCATGCGTACGTGAGTGTGTGCGTGAGTGCGTGAGTGCGTGCGTGCTGCGTGCATGCGTGAGTGCGTTCGTTCGTGCGTGCATATATTTGTGTGTACGCCTGCGAGTGCGTGTGTGCATGTGCGATATGCGTGTGCGCGAGTGCTCCTGTGCACGTGCACGTGTTCGTGGTTTCGCCTGTACGTGTGTGTGCGAGTGCGGGCGCGTGCGCGTGGGGTGCGCTAGCGCGCGCTCGTTTGAGCGTTGGCGCGTGTCCATGTGTATGCGGGTGCGAAAGTGCGCTGGTTCGAGGGTGCGTGTGTGCGCTGATGCGTAGATGTACGGGTGCGCAGGGGTACGGGTGCACGTGTGCGTAGATGCGTGCGTGCGAACGTGGATGCATGCGATAATTAAAAATGTGGGAATTGAAAAAACTCCAGAATATCTCAAAAATTATAGGAAATATCGAAAGTTCATTTTAAAGAGTAAAACAAGTTCCCGAAAACCGCGTGATTCTATATACAATGCAACCGAGATAACCTGAAATACAATATAAAATGGGTCGCCCAGTACATACACTAACGCTTTATAACTGAATTTTAATGTAAAAGCATAGATAATTTCTCAGTTTAAACAAAAGGTAAATAGATTTAGAATTAGCGTACACAAATCCTTAAAATATTAGTTGATATATATTTTGGGAACGGTAAATACAACAGTCAGTTGTCCAAATTACTAAACCCTCAAAACGCTACTTAACTCCAGAGATTATTTCCGATGATTAACTTCAACGCATTCTGCTAGAGAAACCGAAGTGTTGGCGTAATAGGTCATCAAAAACGTAACAGTCGTAGTGAGTTTTGAAAAAATCGTTGTAGCCGTTTTTGAGAAATGCACAGAAACCTAAAAATCAAAACAAACAAAAAGTTGCGGTCATTCGCTTTTAACTAAATTCTTGCCGTCGCATGCAAACAAACAAACAGTTTCATTTTTATACAATGTTTAGTTTTTGAAATGTTGCTCACAATTAATACTTCAAGCACTTCCAGATACTTTATTTTCATAAATTTATTAGAGAAACAATTTTGATACATATTAAACGGAATTAAATAAATAAGAAGAATACTAAGTTTAAAAAAATATCGATAGCGCCCATTTCAAGAAAATGGCGGAATTAAATAAATAAGAAGAATACTAAGTTTAAAAAAATATCGATAGCGCCCATTTCAAGAAAATGGCGAAACTAAAACTTCTGAAAATATTTAAGTGTTAGAAATTAAGGAGTACCTCTGGTTTTTTGATTTTAACAAAATGCTTGATTTTGCATAACTAGTGGTTATGGCCCCATTTCTAAATTTTCGTGCAAAATCAAAAATGACAAAAATAAAATAACGCTTTCGGTTATACTATTTTAATCAAATTGTTCCCGTTATATGTACGATTCGATGTATACTTAAATATAAATCTTTATTTAGCTAGAATTTCTAGTTTTGGAGATATACTATTCACAGCCACACAGAAGTAAACACAGTCACAGACGCAGACAAGCAGACGCAAAGGCACATATCTAGACGCAGACGGAGACACATACACAAACGCAGACTGACGAACAGACACAGGTACAGACATGAACGCAGATACACGTACATACGTAAGCATGCACGCAACTACTCAACTATACACATACATACCTAACCACCGACGCACGCATACACATACACACATACACAAATACATACGCATTCACGCACACGTGATCGTCACTTACGCAGACACGCACGCAGGCAAGCACACACGAATAATACATCCACGCGCACACATACGTGCGCAACAACGTACTCACATACACACAGCACATACATACACACGTACGTACGAACTCACGCACGCACACACACACACACACACACAAGCACTAACACACACAGAATCGCATTCACGCAAAAATACACACACACACACACACACACACAAGTGCACGCAAACAGGCCAATTTCTAAAAACACGACTTTCGGACTCAGGGGACCGGAGAAAGATAACTTTACTTTCTTTTTAATTATATTTCATATAGGGCAAAAGGAAGGAAAAATAAAGAATAAAATCTAATTGTAAAGGGACTCTTCCTATAGTACCTCTAATAAAATTTAACCTGTGTTTGTGTGCTTTAAGACCAACAATACTATCCAAAATTCTGTAACGAATCCTTTATTAGTTTTTAATTAATTTAATAACGCCCAGTAATTATTCTTGAAAATGTTTTTATTTGCCCTGCCAATGCAATAAACGAAAACGTTTTGATTGAATAAATATCAATTAACAGCATTAACTGTGGTTTATTAATCCTCTCTACAATCCAAATAGCTTTAGAGAAGCTTTTATAACGAAATTATACTTAGTAGTACACCGCAAATCTTACAATGGCTTCCTTTTCATATTTACAGGAAGTTATGTCTTACATGGAATATTCTGTATTTGTTTCTGGAGATGTCAAAGGCACTTGTTTAAATGACGACCGTTAAAAAATGGTCTAATTTTTTAACTTTCCCTAAAAAAATGTCATGGCTATCTAAATTTTAGAAAATCTTTTGCTTGATTCATTCCTCGGTTATTTATGTTACACGTTCTGTGTTAAATATATAAAAAATGCAAACTTTTTAATAATCAATGATAATAATAAGATTTATTTTATTTACGGAAACGATATTCCCTTCAACAACATAAAACTTACAAAATTAAAAAATTGGGTCTATCATGCAGAACCTGACGGACGGAAGGTCGGACAAATTATTCCCAAGGTTTATAATAATCACCCACATAATTATGTAGATTTTTCTTAGTCAGACATAATTATACGTACCTTATCGATTAAAATTTAAATGAAACGTCTTATAGAGAATACAATAAACGATTCATGATACTTTTATAATTATTCATCTCTGCAGCTGCCTTAAAAGTATTTTTTGCTTGCAAAATATAGCTATGAAACTGACTACAACTACTTTGCTGTTTAAATCTGTTAATATTCGTTCATGCATCCCATAAATACATTTTGTTATTTTGTATGAACTCCAATAATTAAATCGATAATCTTCAAAGTGGCATTTATGTCAGAGAAATATATAAGGTTATCAAGGCCTAATTTGTTTTATTTTTCGTTTTCACCCTGTATGCATAAGAACTTTATGACTTACGTTTAATCAAAAGCACTTTTAGAATTTATATTAATACCGTTAGGGCACATTAACCATAATTCAAATTTAATTAAATGTATACCGTAAATTTTTATAATTTTGAAAGAACCTTTTTAGTATTGAACTTTGGAAAGCACTTTCAGTAGTATAATCTACGCTTCATAAATATACTACAAATAATTAAAGTATAAACATTTCTCTTAAAAATGGTTTTACAGAATTCTTAACTTTTTTTTTAAATTTAGCTAATCAAGTTTCTGTATAAATTATTTATTACACATAAAAGATTTTAAATTTAGTAGGGCGTAGTACAATACAGACACTATTTATATATGGTTGTAAATATTCTATTTGAAGTACTTAATCAATATAAATATAGTAACATTTCATTACATATGAATGAAGCATTTAAACATTTTTAATTCGTTTTGTTTAAAACGGTTTGAAAGGAAATTACTAAATTTTAAATTCAGAATATGTTTTACTAAAAACAATATGCGTCTTTGTTCGAATGGAAATGTTTCTAAAATTTAAAATTATAGACTTTTCGTGAAATATTCTTTAAACTAATATTATGACTAATTACTTATAAGCATTGATTCATACATTTGCATGGAAATGGACAGCGGTCGACCGTAAATCGAGCGTAAAGCATCTGAGAGTGAAACCTCGCAAATTGCGTGAAATATGGTGCTTCATTCACAGCTACGATACATCGGCATGCATGAGTGATTACAAATCACTAAGATATGGGCAGCTTGTCAATATCGGTAACGATGTAACATGACTTGCTTTAACTCTGACCTACTAAATTGGTCATTAATTTTGATAGTGATGACACGAGAAACAAAATTGCATTCAAAGTGTGAACATTTTTTATAGATATCTCTCAGTAACACTCGGCTTTACCTTGACAAATGACTTTTCCTTTCTCAATCTTACTTTTATTATTTACTTCAAGTCGCCTTTTTGACTAACGCAAAGAACAATCAACTACATCCACCCTCTAAGAATTCCCCTTACCCTGTTTTTATTACATTCTTTCTCACGTCAAAGCCAACTACTGTAAATGTAACATACTGACTGGTAAGATTACTATCTCCCTATAATCAAACCCGAATTCGTCGCTGTCTTTGTTTAGATGCGCGGGGTTCATTTAAACAAATGAGACAAACTACACGAAGAGAAAAAATGTGTCGATATGCATCCTTCATTACTGTCCCTTCTTTTGGGAATTCTCCATCGGTAATCGTATGTGGTAGTAGCCTGCTCATCACTCCAGTCACGATCTATCCCTTGAGACTTGTTTTAAAGCGCATGCTCGAATTCGATATTGTCCTGGGATCACCGTAAAGTCTCCAGGGACGGTCAGCTCTTTTTGCAAATGTTAATGTGGCTTGCTGTATATGGAAAATACTTTTTGTTAAACAAATGAATATAATTTAAATAATATTTATTTAATCTAAATTATTTTTATAAATGTTAATTGTGAAAGTAGCTTTACATTACTTTTATATTTTCTTATTAATAAAATCAAATTGCTAAGTTTGCCACATCGTTATGTAACATTTTATCAGCCTAATTTGCTGGGACATTTGCCTCTTAAATAAATAATCTGGCTACATACTGGCTTTATAATTCTAACTTCATTTTCTACAGATTCAATTTTTAATTTTGTTGATCCTGTTTAATTTTTATACATAGTCTACCCGTATATTATTGAATTCAACCAAATTATAATTGAAAATAAACTGTAGTACATTTAAATAACTACAATTAACAAACCTTCACAAAAGGATTTTATAAAACGGTTATTGAAATTTTCCTCAAAAGTTGTGTAAATAAAAGTATTTGGTATACGACTAATCAAATACTTAAATTATACTTACCTACAATAAAATAACATATTGTATGAATAGATATAGAAGGCAAATGAGTGTTCAGACATGAGATAGCAATTCTCTACAATTTAAATTTAAATATCCGGCCAAAGGGTTTTACTCTGTTTTAGGTTAATCCTCTTTAATCTAACCGAAAGTCGAGTTCTCCAAAAAGGCAACTTTGTCTAAGAGGATTATAGCTGATATATGACTTCCTATGTCCAACACTGACGTAATCGACCGTGGAAATATTAAATTTGAGTCTTTATAAAAAGAATCATTGGTGAAATACCTTTTAAAGTAAATCTCATCACATCCTCTGACATAAGTAAGAATATTGAATAACATAAATAATTTTCAATTATACAAATATTGTATACCTGTGATAATAATATGCCATAAAATATTATATTATGTATTATGTAGAAATTTTATTTTGTGCATTCAATGGATTACATATCGATAACTTGGTTATTGTTGTGCCCAAGCAAATAAGATATCATAATGTAGTTTTCATAATTTATAATGGTTTTTCATTACTATTAAAAAAATCAAATCAACCATAAAGTATGTATTATGTATGTCTTACCAGTCCTGCCAAAAACTTTACGTAAAGTAAATAAGACAAGCGCCGACCTTGGCGTATTGCGGGCCCAACGCAAATGCATAAATTGGCCAAATCATCCTTTAACGATGAGGATTTATTTAATAAAAGTAATATAATGTAGATATGTAATAGTAAACAATGTTAAATGAGCATGTAAATATAAATTATTGAAAAATAAACACATTTTGGTTTTTCTCGAAAAAGCAAATTTTGCCGCTTTTTGTGCTGCAAATTCTTATACCAGTTGACCCTAATTCAGAGTTTGATTAATCTCATACTCGATTGATTACATTTCTGCACCAGACAACTTGCCTTGAGTTACTTGCGAATGCAAGTAGCTTTTAAAAATCTTAATTTTGTAAATGATTGTTCTCTTGAGGCTACCGTCACAGGAACTACGATTATTAAAAACATTATAATTTAAGGGAGGAATTCGATTTTTCGGATCAAAAAAGTCGATTTTTTGTTTTTACGGAATATTTTAGTTTAATATCACAAGAAAATCCCTAGAAAATTTGATTTCCAAATTTGTAAAAATTCAGGAGATATGTGTCGGTCTTAACTGACCCGAGCGAAAGTATAAAACTTGTAACGGGCGACAGCAGCTCAGGCTTTGTTCTCAACACAAAGATCAAGATCAGCTTAGTCTAGATATATTAATTTAGGAACAGGCGATTGTTGTGTTATTTGAAATCCTTAGTAGTCGTTTAACCTTCGAATAAAACTGACGCACGTACGAAAAAAGTAATAAAATAATCGAGCGCAAACATTCACAAGATACACATTCACGTACTAGTAGAAATAAAAAAAAATAATTTGTGGGTAATATTCACACTTGAAAAGCGGATACTTCATTTGCAAGTACATCAGCTCAAAAATTATCCAATACTCAAAACGAGGAAATTATAGTGAAATCGGGTCATGGTTATCGTATTATCGCCTTCTTGTCGGTTTTTACTATTATATCTCAATTCGTTAATTGCAAAGAATGCAAAAAACAAGTGCGTTTCGGCGAATATAGTACTCGTGGTTTAGGTTTTAAAATAGCAGTTCAGTGCAAGTGCAACACAAAATATATAAATTCCTGCCCTTTGATAGATAATAAATCAAATGAGATAAATAGGAGACGTATCTGTTATGAGACTATTAGGCGTTGGTAAAGAATGCATAAATTTATTTCGCGGTCTCATGTATTTATCTCAAGGTTTCAGTAGTTATTTTTACTATGCTGCGGTAGAAAATATTTATATTGGAGCAAAATCTATTTTTGATATATTGAGAAGAAAAGCAGCGGAAGAAGAAAAAATTAAAAATTCTGAGAATGGCCAACCAGTAGCAGAAATAACTGTTTCTGGCGATGGAACATGGAAAAAGGGAGGCTTCAGTTCATTGTTTGCAATCAAGACCCTTATCAGAAAATATACAAGTAAAGTAGTTGACCTCGTAAAAACTGCATATTGTCATGCTTCTAAACTATGGAAATCTAAGTGCGAGACTCTAAAATATTTTATTTGGCTAGAGAAACATACAGAAGAATGTACTGCAAATCATGAAGGATAAGCCGAAAAAATGGAAGTAGGCGCTGTAAGAGAAATGTTTCAACGATCCTGGGAATTGTTCAAATTGAAAACGCTTATTATATTGGTGATGGGGACTCAAAAACTTTTAAAGCTCTATTAGATATGAATATTTACGGTGCTGACTCACAAGTGAAGAAAAAAGAATGTGTAGGGCACGTGGAAAAACGAATGGGTTCACAGTTGAGAAATATAAAAAAAATTCAGAAACCAGGAGGAAAAATAAATTGACAGATACTCTGATAAAAAAAATTGATAATTTATAACAAATTGGCAATTAGAAGACATCCAGACTCTGTTGATAATATGTATAATGCTGTGTGAGTCATATTTTACCATAAAATCTCAACAAATAAAAATTCACAACATATGAATTGTCCATTGAGGCCAGATAGTTGATGTAAATGGCGCGTAGCCAAAACTAATAACACCATTGATGAATTCGATCATGAACCGCCACTACATCAAGATGATCGGTAAGCTATAAAGTCAATTTTCAAAGATTTATCTTCAAGAAAATTGTTAGAAAGATGTTTGGTTGGTGAAACTCAAAAGAATAACTCTAAAGTTTGGCGATTCGCGCTTAAACATCTTCATTGTGAATGAAAAATAATTGAAATTGCGGCTTATTTAGCAACCGGAATTTTTAATGAAGGCTTTTATGGTATCCTTAAACCTATGACAACGATAGGAATAATCATAGGAGAAAAGGCCAAAATATATACCGAAGAGCAAAATGAATACCGGCTTGAAAGATCAGCGCGGCGAACCCTCGAGGCTACAAAGGAAGCTCGGACAGAGCATAGAAGCAAACAAATGGATCAAAATCAATTCTTTGAAGAAGAGGAAGATCTACTATATGGCCCTGGAATAGCTGAGTAGCAGAAAAATCATGTAAGTACTTGATATACTTATATAAACTAAACTTAAACTTTAAACGTTGTTTTCTCGAAACAGCATTTTTGTGGACGGTGTGCATATATTTGTAACCATTGAATCGGGTACCTTCAAACTTGGCCTGAATATTTAGTAAACATTACTTTATCGTTACGTATTATTTTTCTATATAATAAAAATAGACGAATTTTCATAGTAAAAGCTATAGTTTTGAGTTGAAAATTAATAACTTTCGCAATAATTCTTTTTAAATTCTGGTTCATAAAACTAAAACTACATGTGTATAAAATAAAACCCTGTTTCAGTTCTCTGTTTCAGATTACCTGGAAGATTAATATCGTGCACACGAGTAGATGAAGAACTTTGCGCAGCTTGATATTTAATCATATATAACTTGCCTATTTATAATTAAAACTCAACAAAAAAAACCTGTACGTTAATAAAACATGAATAAAAACGGTGCAAATTTCAAATTAATTGATTAATTAGTTTTTGAAGAAAAATTCCTAAATTTGTTTTTGGCCAAAAAAACGAATTCCCCCCTTAATTTTGTATAAATTTCATGCTAACGGATATTTTACATGTATTATTGGTAAGTAGAAACCGAAATTCATGCTGAATATACAGAAGGGTCATTTTTTTATATAGACATACCCTAGAAGCTTTTAATTTCTGTGGCTAATTCTTTATCTTCAAAATATACAGCACCATCTTCATACCTCTTCTCTAGCCCTTCCATACCCTAGAGTTTGTTAGAAATAAACTGTTGAACAACCCCATGTCAAACATTAAATGCTTTCATTTATTTAAAGCGATTGCTGATTGCCTGATCAGCAAGCGCAGTGCACTACTCACTTCTTAATTATTCCTTTGCTCCAGTTATTCGATTCTCTTCTCTCTCATAATCAAATTATCGTTCTTTTCTTGTCCTATTTTCAATATAAGGAAAGCTACTTTCATCAAACCTAAAACCTAGCTCAGAGATAACTTCAACAGCTTTATCAAATACAGTACTGCGGTAGTCTCTGAGGTAATCTATAGTGCTTTCTAGTATTCATTCTGCAATGATTTGCTAACTTTATTAAATTGACTTAAAATTTCGTATAAGCAGCAGCACTGAAAAGAAATGAAATGTATAAATTTCATTCTTTCGCACAATTTCGCTTAGTCGGATGCATAATTGAACAGTACTTCTACACAATCCGTTTTGCTTTTCAATCATGAATCTTACAGCCCGATTATAAATTACAGTACCCACACAAAAAGTAAATGTGGCCTATTGTTTTGTTGATATTGCAAATACCACACATATTCGTTGCACATGTCTAAATAAAGACAGTGCTTCAGTTGATGATCTTACTGTATCACAAAAAACTAGGCTAAAAGAATGACAAGCGTATGGTATGAACATTGCGTTATGGACCCTTGTCTAGTGTCCTTTTCTATATATTACAATTTTTTCCTTTTATATTAGCCCCATTGCCAGACCTCATACTAGGAAAAATTCAAGAGGTATTCCTAATTCCTTCCGTTTGCCAAGAAATACCACACTCAGGGCTTCACCACATAAATCATTTCTAGTGTAACAAATTTGGAAACAATAAAAACTCAACGGGACACTATAGAATAATCCAGTAGATTCCTTATAGTTAAGATAGATGATGTAATCACAAATGACTCATTGCGGTTACCGATATTTGCCAATTAAATTCAAGGTCAGAAATGAGCCACGGCATTTCATTGTATTGCATCATTATTACAACTATTTAGCCTATATTGTTCCTTACATTTCTGGACCTTTTTCCTATCTATACAAATAGCAAATTAAATTCCTTTAGTTTTAGTTTTAATCAGAATCTTGTCCTGTCTGCTACTATTATACATAAATAGAAATATAAACGTTTGTTATTAATGTACTATCAAATAAATCTTAAAATAAACAAGTGTAAATAAATAGTCCTAATATTAGTGGATATAAATAAAGATTACTAAACAATTAACTAGTTTCGTTACATTGGTTCGGGTGTTGGGTTTGTTATTAAAAGTGTAGATTTATTGACTATTAAAAATCAAAAGTTAGGTTAACTGGTTCAATATGCCAGTCACAAGAAGTGCAGAAAAAGATATGTTGCAAAAGATGCAGCAAATAAAAAGTAATTAGGTATGTAAATAATGGGCATAAATCATTAAAATATTAATTTATTTTTATTTCGGGTAAAATTATTGGAACGGTTACCCATCTATGTTACAGGCCAGACAAAACCTTCCTCAAGTCTAGAGATTTTTCTCAATAACTCACTTCACAGAATTTTTTCAGAGAAATCAATTAGTTAGTATAATACCGCATTATATGCGCAAGAAACGTGGTCAGTTTAAAAAAATCGTTAGAGACGCCTTTGAGGAAATGCAGAAAACCTAAAAATCATAAGAATAAAGTGGCACTTCCAGTGGTTTGATTTAAATGAGCCTCATACTAGGAGGTACTAAGGTGGTAATAAAATTAGATATTTAATTCCACTTTGCTACGACGTTTGGATATCGAGATAAATTAACCACATACGTACACACACGTACACGCACACACACACACGCATGCACGTACGCATGCACGCACACCCGAACACGCGAGCGCGAACGCACGCACGCAAACTCGCTCGCACACACGCACGCCCGCACGCACGCACGCACGCAGACACGCACATACAAACACGTAGGTCCGCACGCACGCAAAGACGCACGCACGCAAGCACGTATGCACGAACAGCCACACCCATACACACACACACACACACACACACACACACATACACACGTACACACACACACACACACACACACACACACACACACACACACAGACACACACTCACGTTCACAAGTACACACGTACACACACCCACAGATACGCGCGTGCGCGTGTTTTTAGAAATAGTCTGGATGTGTGTACGTGTGTGTGTGTGTGTGTGTGTGTGTTTGTGTGTTTGTGGCGTGTGTGTGTGCGCGCGCGCGTGTGTATGCGCGTGTGTGTGTGTGTCTTCGTATGTGTGTGTGTGCATGTGCGTGTGCGAGCGCGCGTGCGTGTGCATGTGCGTGTGCGTGTGCGTGTGCGTTTGCATGTGCGTGTGAGTTTGCGTGTGCGTGTGCGTTTGCGTATGCGTGTGCCTGTGCTTGTGCATGTACGTAAGGGTGTACGTGTGCGTGCACGTACGCTTGTGCGTGCGCGTGCGCTTTCTCTGGTGCATTTTCGTGCGCTTGCGCTTGCGCGCGCGTGCAAGTACGAATGCGTGTGCGCGTGCGCGTGAACGTGCGCGTGAGCTTGGGCGTGGGAATGGACGCGTGGGTGCGTGTCCGTGTGCGTGTGTGTGTGCGTGTGGGGGTGCGTGTGGGGGTGCGTGTGGGGGTGCGTGTGGGGGTGCGTGTGCATGTGGGTGTGCGTGCGCTTGCGCGAACGCATGCGCGTGTGCGTGTGCGTGTGCGTTTGCGTGTACGTGTGTGTACGTGTGTGTGCGTATGTGTGTCGGCGCGCGCACGTGCGTATGAGGTCAATTTATCTCGAAAACCATACAGTGTAGAAAAATAAAATATTATATCGAAGTCTATTTCCACTTAGAACTTTCATGTCGGAATTTCGTTAAACTCGAATGAACGGAAGAGCCACTTTATTCTTGTGATTTTTAAGTTTATTGCAATTTTTTCGAAAACGGCTTTAACAATTTTTTCAAACTCACCATATTTCTTGGGCCTGTAATGCTATATTACACGAGTGTATGGGTTTCCCTGAGAAGCTTCATTGAAGTGAGTTGTTAAGCAAAATCTCTAGAATTCAGCAAGGCTATGTCTGGCGAGTAACTTGGATGGATAACCGTTCCAATTATAGTCCTCAAAATAAAAATAAATTAATATTTTAATGATTTTTGCATTATTTACATACTTAGGCACTTTTTATTTAAATCTATAAATTATTTTTGCTTTAAATGAGCTCAAAATTTACTTATATGTATAAAGGAAATTATGAATGGATGAATTATTGATGCTTTTAAATGAATTTTAGAATTTACAATTTAGGTGTATAGGAAAGTCACTAGTGTCGAAAAATTTAAATTAAATTTAAAATATGTAAGAGCAGTTCGTGTGTTGTCTCACACCACATTTTTTTTAGTATATAATGGGTTCACCTATCTTCTTTTTGTCATTTTCTTCAGTATTAAATGTTGCGAAAAAAAGAAACTGCTGTAATCCCGCTAACCAGTGAGCATAGGGATATGTTACAAAAGTCTACAACAAAACAAAAGATGCTGTAGATGGCTCAGATAAACTGGCCAAAGAATATACGGCACAGATAAAGTTAATTCGGCGGCCTATGGCAAAATTTTATCACCTCATACATATTGCATGCATAAACGCCTATAAACTCGGGCTTTTCGCTCAAAAATAGATCAAATGGTTGTAAAATTTTCTTATTGAAACTAGGCGAAGCATTAATAAAGGGGAATGTTATACACCGTTATAGCAACACGTACATTCAGTCAAATATAGGACAGTGAATGAGTGATGTTTTTCCTGAGCTATTGAAAAGTGCTACAAAACGACCCAAGGAAGCAAATGAAGGCAAAGGACGTTATTACATGTGCCAAAAGAAGAAAAATCGAAGAAGTAAAAGCGATTGCGTGGATTGTAAACGTTTTGTATGTTTAGAATATTTTACTAGAAACTACTTGTAATCAGTGCAAAAACGCAAACTAGGTAGTGTTATACACAAATCTTTTAGTGAATATTGGTTTACTAGTCTTATTTATCACATTGAGATTTACTATATCATTACTATGACAAATTATTCTAGATTCTTCCTTACTTTCTGGAATTTACTATTTCTAAATAATTGATTAAATTGCCTTAGCTTTTAGTTTCAATGAGAATCTTGCCCTGTTCGTTACTGTTATACATATAACATAAATATAAACGTTCGTTATTAGTGTATTGTGAAATAAATATTTAAATAAATAGCTATATATAGATCATCTTAATATTAGTAAATATAAATAAAGATATTAAAACAATTAACTAGTTTCCTTACAACATTTAATCTTTGCTTAATTACAATAGGTACTAATAATTTTAACCTTCTTAATATTTAGAAATATACTCCACAGTTAATATTTACACAGTTCTAAAACATTATTTATTATAATTAGCTAATGATTCTACTCTACCTATTGTGCAAACGAAAAACGAAATATTTCAGATAAAATCACTTTTTAGTTGTACACATAAACAAACCGATATCCTTTTTATGCCATAAAAGAGTATAAAAATATTTCACAATGCTAAGCGATGTTATGGACATTAATTTATATCTTTAGAGAATTAGAAGATAAAGGTTAACATTAACATATCTATATCAATACGGTTTTTTTTATATCGCAGAGGTGTCCAAACATTTCAAACCAGGAAACATCCCCAAGTGTCCCCCCTCCCCGATTTTAATGAAATTTGGAAATGCTAGAGACAACTAAAGTGTATGATACCCCTATTTCCTTTTTATTTGCGATAATTTGATTTTAAGGGGTAAAAATCGCCCCTAACGTTGGACCTGTTTTAAACCACATTTAGGGTTACATGGAAACAATAGGCCGACTTTATGGAAACAAATTTCAAAGTAATCACCATAATGGGAACAAAAACGAGATTTTGTCATTCGGATATCTTACTATGAAGTTGAAAGCCACCGCTGAAAAGAATTGAAAGTGGCAAATGTACCCTCAATTATAAATGAATTCTTTTCAAAAAAATATATATTATACAAAAAGCTAAAATAAAATCAACTTGTTTTCACGTATTGCTGAAAAATGGTTGTAAATAAGGTTTAACTCTTCGAGTATACTAGGACTTTAAATCTACTTTAATACTGCTTTCCCATAAAAATCTTTCATTTACGTATAAAATCTTGCTAATCGTCGTCATTAGATTTTGCTTCTTGTATGCCCCATGTGTGTTTAACCATAGAGGGATAGATCTCCTGATCGATAAAGTGTGCTAAATGTTAGAATGAATGTAAAATGATCATACTCGATAAAGTATAAAAAGATATTAATAAATATGACCTCAAATATTAATGTTCTATCTAAATATACACCAAAAGTGAACTTTTCTTGTGTTTACATACGTATACAAGTCAAATAAATTGGTGCCACGCTATAACTTATCTAGATGTTTTACGTTTAATTTAATAAAGTAGGTTATGTTTACTACAAATATTAATATTGTAGTATTCATCTCATAGTCTAAATAAACCAGCCCTACACTACAAATACACTAAAAGTTAATTATGAGCAAAATGTTTAACCGTAATATTATACAATCAATCAGTTACATAGATATCTATTTTACCATATGAGTTCTAAATGTAAGGGATTTTAATGTATTAAAATGAAGATTATTAGAACAAAATAGCTATTCTAGCCTCATCATAGTGAAAACTTCCGAGAGAAAGTTTTAAATTAGTGTCTTGATACGAATACTTTATTAGTGCATTGTTAAGATTATATATAACTAGAACAATTAAGAGCGAGCTTTAGTTTGAGTTTACAACATCGATATGGCTGTAAAATTGAAAAAATTTTATTGCATTGTAAATTATGGATAATTTATGATAACGAAACATGGTGAACTAAATATTTAAATTTTGTGTATATCCAATTGGAAATAACACAAACATTGTTCTTATGTAATAGCAAAAACGTAGTGTTATCTACAATAAGCTATGTGAACCATTCTTGGTAGTTTTAACAATAATGATCTGTATCAAAATCCTCAAGTGGTACAAAATAGGACCCCGCCAGGGGATACTTGGGATGTTCCCTTGTGAGTAAAATTAATTTAAAGACGACGGGCACTATCGGCAAATTTTAGTCGTGCATTTTCAACACACATTTTGAAGAACGCTGAACAGTATGTAACACTTAAAAGTAACAGACAAAGAAACAATAAGATGAAACAATTATATTTATAAAACAGCAATACATAAAAGTACTAGCATAAAAATATTTAATACTAGAAAACAATGAGGATACAAAACACAAACATTAAGTAGCAACATATAATGGTATTACTAGAAAAAATGTAGTAAATCTATCCAATTGTGAGACAAACTGAACAATGTCAAATAAATAGTTTCAGAGATTTTGATACGTTTACAGGAACTGCCACTTTCATGGTACTTCAACTTCTAACAAACGAATTGATTTCCTTAGAAAATTTGGCCGAAAGACTTTTATACAGGGATAAAAAGAGTAAATGAAGGGATATTAGATGGTTATGAGGAAAGTCTAGTATTCCATTCAACAAAATATGCAGCTTTATTCTATTGGATGCAATTGAATGCTAATTCGTTTGTGCTTTGTTCTTTGTTTGTTTCGTGGCTTAATCATTAGGTTACAAAAATTCTCTTGGTTTACTTGGATTCAGTCGTTATGGCCCTATCGCTTGGTATATCAAAACTTTGTCGAATCTGGAAGGGTCCAACTCCTAGTGGGGATTTTGGACGTGCCAAACATCATATTGATATGGAAACTTACGTTATCGCATAATTTTGTGTGTGCCCGGAAAATTTACTAAGGTTACGCAAATTTAATGGTGTTTATACAAATGCATGCATATGAAGATTGAACACTTAACATGTTCTTAGTGACCTTGTAATAATTTATAGAATTTGGTCACACTTTCAGGAATTAACGCACTGAATTGAATGTATTTAAACATCATGGAATATTAAAAATTAACAGATACGTGAGGACAAACATTATAGAATATTTTAGAAACAACAAATAAAATAGTTAATATTTGCTAGATTGTTTATTGTTAAATTCAAACGTTCTTACTGATATCTACACTTTATAAACGTGAACTAGCGCTAGAAACTTGTTTATGCAATATTCATAACTAATTAAGGGTGCAGAAAAGTATTCAGCATATAGATTATTATGAAAGATAGTATAATTAATATTCTGGTTTTGTACATTAAAGTTTAACTTAAAAATTAAGTTTACTTTTAAAGATAACACGATCTACAGTGCTAAAATTTTTAATTCAACGAAAGCAATATTCAAGTCTTGTTTTCATCAAACTTACAGCATCTACAGTCTATAAGGTAAGAAAATTACCAGGCATGCTTATATCGATTTTTAACACATTACTTCCATACTTTCTTGCAAACTATAGCTTTCACAATAGACTGCTTCATGGCACTTGGGTATATACTAAAGTTTAAATATTATATTTACAGACAGCAGACTCTTCCACTCATAAAAACCGCAAAAGAAGCACAAATTCATATATAGCAGTATCTTTGCTACTTCTAAACTGATTTGTATACTTATACTGCATTCATTTAGTTGGCGTATTAGTTATACCTAATTATATTGTACTGATTGTTACTGATGAAAAATTTAGAAAATATAAAATAATTAAAACACTATCCATCTTCAGTTCACAATTCCATGTTGAATTTAATAATTGTTATAAAATAAGTTCGATGTCTATGTTGCAGTTCCCATAAACAATGCCATTTTCAGCAAATATTTAGTTAATGCAGAACATTCTCTACTAACTAGGTGTCAACATTTTTAAAGCGATTTTATAATAAAATCGGAAAGTAATTATGAGGGTGAGATGATAATTAGCCAGCCTCCGAAGAAATGGCGTTGTTATGCATTCAGTCTATATTAAACTGTAAACATACAACCTTCATTTGTTACACAAACAATCTAAGATTTACCTATCAAACTTTTTGTTATCGGTACCTGTTCAAAATAATCGCCTTTGTAGTATGTTTTGCATATTAAAGGTGTGTAAGGTGCACAAGTGTCTGAAGAAATGCAAAATATACTGAACAAATGTGCTCCATCCTGTCTTTGTTAAGGACTAGGTGAATTAATTTCAACGCAGTCGTGCAAGCATTCAAGATAAGCAAGCACCTTTCTGGACGACCATTGTAGCTAGTTTGGTTGTTCTTAAGAAGTTGTATTTCTTTTCTTAATACTTGAATTATAACAAATTGTGGTAATAAATTAAATATAGTGTTTGACTATAATATGAAGTCGTCTTCATTGAAAGCTTAGGGTTTACAACATCGTCTGCATATCTGGGTAACAAGCACATTTCCATCATTGGTCTCTTAAGTACGCTATGCAGGTTTTTACCGTTGATATTCTTGTAATTTCATATAGTCCTGTATGCAATGAAAAAATTCTTCCCATCTTCCACTGAAATGGCGCTACATTTTCTTTCATCATAACAACTAGATTTCTAACTTTAGGCAGTTGATAACAATTTTACTTCGATATAGTTTTGGCTTTGTAATTCCGTGGCATATTCCTCTTTCCCTTACTGCCGAATAAGTTGCATCATTTATTGACAATGCTTATATCGAGAAATGGATGGATCCTCTATTTCAGTAATGTCAGAAGTAGCGATGGTAGGTATATTCTCATTCTTAGTCATTAATGAAAACTCTAGTCCAGCTTGGAGTAAACTTAAATATTCGTATTTTACAATCAATATAGCTAGAATCTATTTGTTTGAAAGAGCGATGGGGTATTTTTTATTAAAATTAATTCAGAATATTGCAATCCTCCTCCCCATGTAGTATGCCAGAAGAATCAATAAATGCATTTATTTTGACAATTCACTTTTATTAATCTATTTACCATTCAAAATATAACCAACTTTGTTAGCAAAGCATTGAACTTGATTTATTTTAACTAACAGTCAAAATGTTGTAAATTTTGTATTTTTTACATGGTATTATTCTAAATTAGACATAGATTTGGTAGAAATCTTTTCGCTGTCAGGCACAAATCATATTAAATAGAAATCCACTGTTTATATATTGTAAAAGTAGCCCTTCGTGTAACATAAAAATCGCAATTTTAAAAACTGATAGTTTCACGCGTTTTCAGGTTATTTATAATCAAGTCCAAAATAGATAATTTAAAAGGCTTTAAAAATTCACGAAGTGAGCGAAACATTAATAATTAGAATACTTAATTATATATAAATGTTTGTAAATCCAGTAGCTTGTCTAATTAGCATTAGTCAAATTACAAATATTGTTGTCGGCGCACACATTTAAATTTAGTTGTAATATTTTGTTCATCGCGTATATAAAATTCAATTTAGTTCTTTTCATTTTCTTAGGTTACATTCGTGGCGAATTGCAATCTCAATTCGCGCGCTTTCGTCAGTGAAAATTCGAACCGCTCTTAGTAAAGACGTTTGTCACTCAATTTCTCGTATTTCAATTTAATTTTCGTTTACTTTATAATACTTTGTGTTATAAGTTTCTTG
>JAHWXV010207930.1:0-16356 GCA_024586415.1 Phrixothrix hirtus | reverse complement strand
ATATATAGAGAGAGAGAGAGAGAGAGAGAGAGAGACAATGCGTCCAATATAAAAATAATTTTAATGAGAATCTAGGAAACGGTAAGGGATCACTAAAATGAGCCTAACGAATGTACACCTTTCATGGGCATTTTTAAAGGACTTTAGTATGGAATTACGATTTTTTGTCTCTGAGCGACCAAAATTAAGTTTTCTTTTAAGCACTGACCTGGAATTTTCTTAATGTATTTTGAAAGTCCTTTTAAGTTAGAATATAAATATGGTAGGATGAATTCATGACAATTTGAAACGAATTAATGAAGCATATTATATATTAATAATTAACAGAAAATTAGAAAGTTGCAGTAGATTTGTCTAGGATCGTTAGCATTTTATTAGTATTTAGAGAATTGTCAAAATTAGTAGAGTTTAAATATGTATTCTAATGTTGTCTCATTTGTTGTTTGTTTATACATAAATGCTTTTTCTGTATTCCTTCAAGTAACGTCAGAAAAGAATGAAACAAAAATCCAAACTCTCAAATTTTCGCAAATAATTTGAAAAACAAAGGAAGTTGAACACATTTGTTAGACTCATTTTAATTTACTGCTAATTAATTGCCCGTCTTTTTCCCTATTTCATCGAATCTGTATCTCTTGGCGTTTCTGAGATCCCTATGCAAATCATTCTTATCCTGGACACATTGTGTATATATGTATCAAAACGTTATGAACAGGGCAAAAGAAACGAAATATTTATAATCAAAGATGGTAGTAAAAATTAAACATTCTTTGATTCCTAAAATATTAAGTATGCATAATTAACAAGATTGAATTGGGCAGCTTATAGTTAGAATCTGTGCAATGAATTAATATTATCAGTTTATATAATTATCTGTATAATTGTATAAATAGTAAAGGATATTGTCAAAATAATAATAAATTAACTAACCTACATAGAAATCCCTTGAGAAAGACATCCTATAAATATTACCTCAACTTAATTTGAAGCGATAATTGCCTGACTACAACTGCTGCAGGGAACAATTAACTTAATTTAGCTATAATTCTGTCATTTGCTTCTTTGGTGTTCCATTAATAAATCTTATAGGTTTCTAAAAATTACGAAAATTTCAATACACATCTTTTATTACTCGTTTTCATTAAAATAGGTTGGATCATATTTATAGTATATGATTCAGTAAAATCATTTTGAATATTTCTAACATGTTAATTGAAATTAACTAAAGTTAATAAGTTAATTTTCCATATTTTTATCTAATTAGTTTTTTCATAATTTTACATAACATGTAAGTTACTGTATAATTTGTGCATTTTCCTCTAAATAAACTGCTGCGCAAAATTAGCGCATCAGCAAAACTCCCCATGATTACTTTTATTGTTTCAAAGTTATACATAATAGTACCTATGTGATATAATTAAATGATATCAGCTAATGTTTGACAAATTGAAATGGTATTATCGGAAAAAACAGAAAGAAACAATAACCTTAAATTCAATGAAAACGATGTCAATGAAATGCTTAAAAAACTAAACCTGATATTAAACCATAAGAATTGGAATTGAGTACCATGTAAATCCTCTTCAAGCTCTTATCACTGCTTCTATTCACCTGGGCATGCTATTTATCAAGTTGTATATAATTTTCTGAGGAATATTCTTCAATTCGACAAACAGGACTTGCTCGAGTTCCTTAAAATTCATAGGAGCAGGCATGTGACAGCTAACTGATCGCTTCGATATACTCCATTGATGCTCTATGGTGTTAACAACTGGGGTTTTGGTGGCCAGTCTGAAGTTGGAATATTCACGATTCGAATGTAGTCTAACACCTCTCTAGCAATGTGGGGCTAAGCGCTATCATGAATAAGAGTGGAATTGTGCCCGATAAATGGGACAAATGTCATCATTTGGATATCCCCGGTATAAATATTAAATCTGTACTATCATCAAAAGAAACGCCTCCCCTGAATGTTATTGATTCACCAAAACAAGGGATCCTATGGCCGCCGTACCTCTATGCTGGCCTCCGGTAGACTCGCTGACGGGTCATGTGGTGAATTCAGCCTAATTCTTGTTTCATATGAAAACTAAATTCTCTTTCAGTTAGCAATTGTCTAATCTAAGTGTAACCTTGCAAAATGCAGTCCAGCAACTCTAAGTTACCTGCGAATACTAATTTAGTAGCTGGTCTTTTACTGCCCAATCTTTTTTCACTAAGCCTTTTCCTGGCCGTTTGTTAAGAAGCTGTTACATTTCGAGCTCGCCTAGAGCTCTACTTTTCTCTAAACTTGTAGATCGTCTGTTTCTTAAGGCTACCAGCATAAGATATTGCTCATCTCTTACATATATAGATGCTTTACAACCCTGACCTGGAGCTATAGAGTAAGTTCATTGAAACGTTTAACAGTTCAGCTAGTTGTTAACTATTTAACTGCTAACCAGGGGTCATATATCTCAGGATAATGTTGTCTTTAACTAGTATTACCGCTTTTATTATTTCATTTTCTCTTACGCTGCGTGGACGATTAATTTTCTCCACTCCTGGTACGCTGACAAAGTGTTTCATTCGCTTAATGACCTGATATTTCAAAATAATCACTATAAAAACCGAAATTATTTCCTTTTACCATGGAATTTAAACAGTGTTAAACGTCTTATTAACAAGCAATTGCCTAATATTACCTTAGATTCTATAAAAAATTGCAATTGTTTATCGCTAGTGACAGGGGAAAACCAAGGTTATCTATGTAAAATGTTTAATGATTTAAAACTTCGAAAATTATAAGCAATAATGAGAAGTTCTGCTGATGCGTTAATTTTTATGAGTATATTAAATTTTGCTCTTAACATAATACCAGCATTCCTTAAAAAATATTACCTCAGAGTTGTAGTCAAAGTCTATTTAAGAATACATCATGGACTCTTTTCACGTAAATTGTTATATTGGTTCTTGCAAACCTATTTATTTTCTTCGATTTCTATAGGGATTTTAATTTGCAATAGTTTCTAGTTCTATGATTAGGTTAATATAATGGGGTTTATTAAATATATCATAACTGCATGTTGTAAATTATTTATACATTTTAAGATGTTGCAATTATTATCCAAAATTTATTGGTTAACTAGTTCCGCTATAATTAAATTAAAATGCGCATCATTGTGCTTAGAGGCGAATATATTTACTATTACTCGTAGCTGTCGCGTCATATTTATGTCGGTGAAACAAATCAATGGATAAGCACTATAACTCATACATCTACAAAACTTAAACATAAGGAAACCCATATACATTTTAATAATTTAGGAACATAACCTGCTGTATATCGTTTGGTGTAGTAATGCGATAGGTACCTGTGGCAACAACGCTTCAAAGTGTTCCATAAAAACGGCATTGCCCTATGCCACCTATACTGTTTTCTCAGTTTGACTTTTACTACAGTAGGTGAGTATTCATGGTATTCATTCTCCTGTTTCACTTAATGCATTACAAGGAAGCCGCCTTCCACGTCACTCCTCGATTTTCATAATTCTCGGATATGTTGTAAAGTATCGAGTTCCAAACGACAAGAAGTTTTTGTTAGCGGTCGTAGTTTAATGCCGCAAAATTTTCCTCCATGATTGAGGTTTACAAAGGAACATGTTACGGTCTTATTCACCGCCCTGTAAAGTTTATCGCTTGTAAAATAAATATAGTCTCTTTCGCCTCCCATTTGTTTTGATTTTATTCGATTTATTTAACTTTAACCCTTCTTTTTGGTAAGATAATGGGCGCTACCGCTTATTTGTACGTTTAAATTTGTTGCTTTTTGATTGTGGGTGTTAAACAAAATGATAACTAACTCATTTTTTTGTCGGGATTCTTTATATTTTGTGGATTTCCATAATCTAATATTTAATATAAATAGGTTTAATTTTTGTTTTCGAGTTAGTTTTCATTAAGCAACTATTTCGGTATATTGTTTGTCATGCGCGTTACAGTTTAGATATTGATCTACCGACGCGATGTCATTTGTCTTTCAACACGCCGAATCTAAAGGTGTTACAATTCGTTAGTTCGGATGTTCTTAAAAATTTGTTCTTTAAGACCACTTAAATTTAGAGTCCGCTTCGAGCTGTCAACAAGTATGGAAGTGTTTCTTGATAGCTCCAAGAACCGAATAATTTGTGTGATAATGTAACTTGGACCTCTTCTGTTTACAGAAGTGGGTCGCTTGCGGTAGCACGCAAATTACTCAGAAATGCGGAATAGTGCACATAGTATTTAAATATTAAATATATATGTGTTTGAACGTGTCTGTCACCAATCCCACAAGCGCTCTGGAACTACTACAATGCAAACGTCTTGAATGACGGAAGAAAAACTTTGAAATTACCACCAGGGACGATTGAATACCTTCCCAGTAATATCGGTGAAAAGACATGCAGTGACCCAGATTTGGCATTTGAGATGACTTTCAATCATCTGAAGTCATATTTTTGAAAGGTAACCACCACAAGCAATACGCCGACAACATCAGCGGCACAGAAAAATTGCGACGCAATCCTAAAACGCATAATTCACACGCCCGAGGCAGCAGAAACTACAGAAAAGCTCTTGGTGAGTACTAATCCGAAGAGGAAGGCAACGGTTTCTAGAAGGTCAAATGAAGAAAGCGTAAAGCTGGCAAGGGAGGTGCAGACGGAGGTCCCTCCAAGCTGGCAACTAAAACCGGTTCGTAGTCGTATAGGAATCAGAACCGGAAACTGAATATAAAGAAGTCGTCAGAAGACCGAACGCTACAAGGAGGATACAACGTGTAGTGTTCCAGACGAAGGAATAATGGGCAAATATCGTGCAAGAAATGGATGCCCTAGATATTGAGATGGGAATCCGCATGCCAACGTGCTCCTTAGAAGACTTCCAACATTAGTGGAGGTGTTATACGAGAGGCAACTACCCTACCACACCTATCTCCTTCCTCAAGAGAAGCGACTGAGGGCGGTAAACAGGGGGCTTGCCTGAGTCTCTGACTGATTCAGGAATCAAGACCGACCTGGAAAGAAACGGTTTTCCAGTACCTTCCGTAAAATGGATGCCCAGCGGCAGAGATAAACGCCAAATTCCACTAAATTATGTGGAAGTAAAGAAGTCAGATGAGGGGAAAGTGACCTACAATCTCAAGGGAATTTTCTACATAAGCGTAAGTGTGGAAGCACCCAGAAGGGGCAAGCGTAGCATAAGCCAATGCCACCGATGCCAAAAGTTCAGCCACTTACAGAGAAATTGCAAGGCCGATCCACGATTATAAAGTGCACAAATAATCACCACACGACTTTCTATGAGAAAGAAGCCGTAACTCCAGCAAAGTGCTCCAACTGTGGGGGCAGCACACTGAAAATTGCAAGAGGTGTCCGCAATATCCCAAAAAAATAGTAGAACGACAAGCCCGATCGTGTGCAACCACGCGCTTATGAGTCTCTTATGCCGCAGCCGCTAAGGTACAGAACCTACCACCAACAGAGCGCCAAAGCTCTGAAGAACGAAATCCAAAGGATCAGTGCTGCGCCTTCGACATCAAGAAGCTGACCCAGGTGGCCAGCATCTTAATAGATGTAACAAAATATCGCATAAACTTCGGCGATGACATCGATAAAATCCTCACCAGACTCCCAGACATCCTTGCGGTGTTCGAAGAGGGTCCGTAAAAAGGACACGCCTACAAGAAGGGAGCTGTACAGATACAGCACACAACAACAAACTGTCAAGCTCACTTTCAACACGGAGGCAGAGCACTATGTCCTGGAACTCCAACATCATTTAAAATATTGATATTGTACTTAAATTTAGTTTAAGGTAAGGTTGATTAATTACTTAATAAATTTTGAAGTCACTACAGCCCGGTCTTTTATGCTTTTAGTGGTTTTTCTTTCTTCCTCCTCCTCTTCTCTTCGTATCTTTTCTCTTGCTGCCGTATCGTGGCAGAATGTTTCCGGATCTACCCGTCATCAGGGGATGTAGAGGTCGCCCTCTTAACTAGGGATCCATGGAAATCACATAGCAGATCAACCGTGTCCCGCTCCGCTAATCTGGGATGAGGGTCTTCCCCAGATGTTTCTACTTCAGGGAATTGCTACTGCGATCGTTAGCGTTGCCTTGCTGTTCTACCCGCCTTCTCTGACTTCCGGATCTACTAAGACAACAGCATGTGGTACCGAGATCCAGTGGGCTATATCTCCGTCTATAACGACAACACGTTTGCCGTTTAAATAAATCTATTAAATGGTTTCTGCGTATTTAAATAAAATACAACTCGGTCATTAATTTGATTCATCATGCACTGCCATCTTATTAAACTTTTAGTCTTTTGAGATAAATTTAAATTTATTTATGAATTAATTAGTATTTGTTTGTTATATATTAATTAATATTTGTGGATTATGAATTAATATTTAGCTAGTTCCTGTCAGTTAGTATAACAGTCATTAATACTGTGATGGGATACGTCAGAACTTGCTTAAAAATTATTTAATCAATTGGATTCATTCGTATAAGAATTTTATTCTTTGAGTCAACGAAAGAACCGTTGACGTTATTTTAAAAGGCTGATTAGTTTTTCGATTGTACACACTCTAAAATCCTTATCAAACAACACCTGTTACTTTTGAAAGCTAATTGTTCGAAACTTTCTAACATTTTTCTTGTTGATTATTTTATTTTCAAATAACTTCAAATTACATTAATATTTATACAGCTAAAGTTTATTAGTAAGCAAAAACTTTGATCATTTAAAATACTTTTAACTATACTTGTCACAAAATATTGTTACTACTTAGAAATATTTTATGTCATGTTGATTATCAATTCTTTGGTTTAATTGAACTATTTGCTCCAGTTAAAATGCATACAGGGGATAATAAAGAAGTTAACTTCTGAGTTTCGTAAACCAATTTGCTTCTTTTTATTTTCTGTCAACTATTCCTTTTTAGGTTCGCGAGTGAAATACAGTATGATCCGAACTTATTGCGTAAATATTTTGACAGGTACGCTCTTAAAGCCAGTATTGTTTCGTTTTTGCTCTAGCATTGTCCAGGCCAAAGCTGAACAACTATTTAAAGAGTGATATTCTTGTTCTGTATTCAATCAATAAACGCAAAAACGTGGTGCTCAACTTACTTTGCTCTTCTATATTACTTAACTTAGAATATGACGCACTATTAATCCATTCCAAGACCCACTTCCCTCACCCGTACCAAGCTGAGTTAACCGTGTGCCTTTTTTCCAATTTCTTTTTGTAGCGCATATCGCGTGATGAACAAATTCCTTTCTTATAATCTATTTCGTATCGGTTTTCTCTCGCGTTACTGTCACAAAGAGTTTATAACTTTGCATAGAAGTACTCAACAAATCTATATGAAATCAAAGTCAAAATAAAATAAATGAAAAATACTATTGAATGAATGGATCAGCCAATTGTGGTGGTAGTAAACGTTCGCGGCCTCTGAGCATATTTATACCATATCAAAAGGTTTTGAAAAGTAGTATAGGTATATTGAAGAGCACATCAAACTTAAGTTGGCGTCCCGTGACGTTTTGGTTGTCAAGCTCGCTTTGAGCAGTAACCACTCTCGCCATACATATGAAGTCCGTTATAAGAAGTTTTGATGCTTCGTCAGTTATTTTTCATTATTCCAAATAATTCAAGCTGTAGTTATGGAAAGAGTATTCAAAGCAAAATTTTCAAACACGGCCATTGTGGCAAGTGATTCACCGTCATATCAATGCATACAAGTACTTGTTTAATGTTGCTCTGATATGGCACAAGTTAGTAAGTAACGCAAAGCAACAACAATGATTTGTACAACCTTTCATGCGCGGACTAAAATATCTCCTAAAATAATACGGATTGTAATTGTTAAAGCAATTATATGAAACTGTTTTTGACCATTGATATATACGTCTACTATTCCTTGTTAACATTTAATAAAGATACAACGTTGTTCGTTATTTTGTTTTTATAATTTTGGTTCTTAATCTAAGAACGCATACAAAGGACAAGCATTAAAAGGTCGGTACACGTGCATAACAACAAGAGACTAAAACAATACACTATGTGTGTCAAATCCGACGAATAAGCAAGTAATTCAACAATATGTGAGAAATTAATCATATACCAAATATGCTTGTAATGTACCTATGCTCCCGCATCAAGTAGACCTCTTTATATATATTAATTTAGTAATTTTAAAGTACAAAATCGATGCTGAAATAGGGCATACTCAAGTTAATTATATATATTTAAATCATTTAAAACCATTTCTTTAGTTTAATACTAGCAGAACTTCCTGTATATATTTCATTAAATTATTACTTATATAATTACCGAGTTTTAGCCGATTACCACATAATATACACAGGATTTGGAAAAGCTAAATCGAAACAGCAGCTATGACATCGATACATATAGTGAAAAATTTTCAACAATTTCCAACTGCCATAGATAACTTAGTAAATGTTCTTAATGTCGATATAATGATGTATTATGCTGATTTACTAAAATTGGTATTAGACGTTCTATAACAGTGTAAAAGAATATTTTCAGTTTATAGCTGCTCTTTGCATATGTAATTTATAAAATTCAAACACACCCATAGAATCAATCAATTCATGACCAAGAAAGCAGTAGAAGATAAAGAAACTTCACAAGAATAGCAATAAATTCATTTTTGCGCTGCCGGCCTGTTTTTGCTCATTTGCAGGCTATGTTGATTGTCACTTTCTGATATATTTCCCAAACTGTTATGGTTGTCATGGCAAGTTCACAATTATACTGCATAACAAGCAGGTTATGGTTCATAACGCTATTAATACTGTTATAAAATGGAGGGATTTGATATCAAACTGTTGTAATTACACGATAGTTGTTGACAACGCAAAAAATAGAGTACGGCGCACGATCGCTAAGTGCCTTAGTACAACAGGTCTCGAAAATTAACAAAACTCGACCATTCTGGTCTCGTTCTTCTAACTATTTCTTGACCTGTTATAAATCACTTACCGATATTTTATCGTAATGTACTATAATATAATTATATTTTATATTGTTCAGTTTGTTGGGGCAATTCAAATCAAAATTGGTTTTAATTGGAAATACACTATAGACGCAATACGTACCAGCAACAACTTTTCATAGTTCAAATAGATATCTGTCAATGGAAGTTATTTCACTTAATTATTTTTATTTTATCCTATTCTATTTGTATTAGAAATCCCACGGAATAGCGGGTGATTCAATTAAACGTCAACCAAGCATGCCATATGCAAGACACCTCTGATTTGTGCAAGAACTGCGTAGAAAGTTTGAAGGTAACGTTCAATATTCGAATTTGCAGAAATGTACATACATAAATGATTATCGTTAGAGATGGAATTAAATTAATTGCATTTGAACTTAATTCTAAGCTTATCAACTTAAATTATGGCTTCACTAGATTTTATTTTAATGAACTAATCCTAGATATTTTCTTAAAAGTATTTCTTGTTTTTCTATGACAAATTCATGATTAATATAACACATTTTATGTGCATTGTTTTAAATTTTATATCTTTGCGAGTCCTCATTGGTATTTCAATTAATTTCTATATTTAGTTTAGATTTGTTTTATCGTTAATATGAATTGATGATAATTAAATGCTACGAAACTTTCTGTACTTCTTAGGTACTTCTCGATGGACGCACTGCATAATGTTAATTTGTTATCTTGCAAGTTTTAATGGTCTACACTTGATTAATCACTTTAAACTGAAGCAAATTAATTGCAAATGTTAGAAGGTTCTTACAATACTTAATAAGGATAACGGACATAAGCCCATAATTCTGAGTATAGAGTAAACTTCTGAGGTGTCGTCTGTATTTAGACACTGTAAAAATAAATATCCTGAATTCGCCAAAGTAAGTCAATAAAACGGGAAATAAACTTGATATATACATGTCCATGTAAATACATATAGAAATTATATATTTCAGATATAACAACAAGAACAACAAAGGTTATCGGTACAGCTTTGGGGACAATGACAGAACCTTCAAGAGTTGTATTTTGAATGCATAAATATTTTGTTGTTTTTTGCACAAAATTGATAAATTAAAGAAATTTATAAGTATGCACCAAGGAACTCCCGAATTAATTTGTAATTGTGTACTTTAACATGGGCGGTTTTTTGATGCTTACAGTTAAATAAATTGTTTGTTAAGTTAGCATGCGAACAAAATACCATAAACGTTAGTGAGTTAGGATTTAAATAGTTTGCATAACTATTCAACAAACGGGCAATAAAATTGCTCAATAACATTTAGTAGAGTAGCATGTCAATTTAATTGTGGTGTACAAACGTAAACGTGGTAAGTTAATTACACTCATACAGTTATTATTAGATGCAATTCACATAAAAGGCTGGCACTGCATTAAAGTTCCATAGATAAAATATAGAGCAACTTGCTATGTTAAAAATCTCCCACTAATTCTATTTTTGATGATCTCAAATCCAGTAGGTAGTTCTCACGGAAAATTACATCATTGTAATTTCCTTATGTGCAAATTTGCAAACAGCATGTTGACGCAATGACAGCAACTTTAGGAGCCCAGATCTTCTAAAACAATTGGACATCTCAGTAAGAACTTCAGTCGCGTGATTTTGAAGGTTTTCAATTCCTTTAAATAATAGCAGCGCCCTGAAGTTAATATAAACGTCTCTTCTTAAATTATGATATACTGAGTGATGGTCCTTAATACGGGTAACTTCAGAGGGAAGTGGTAGAACTAGGCTTAGTGACTCTCTTTCATCGATAAACTTCCTTAAACGATATTATAAGAACCAACCGGTTTTAACTAAAAACTATTGGGTTAGCAGTAAATTGTAACATTGTGGTTAAGATGTATAAATCTCCAGGAGGGCACTGGAATTTGCTAAATTTATAGTGCATATGCTCGAAAAATAAAAATAATTTCAGTTGATACCCAATATTAGTGTATATCTTAGCGAAATATGTAGAATTATTTAATTCAGTTATACAAACTGGTTGACGATTATTAATAATGCAATCAATTATTAGGATTTAGTCCCAAAATACCAATGAATACGGAAAATTATTGTTAAATTAATAATTTGTTGCATCAATAAATAGTTTCAATATTAGAAATGTGACGAAGGGAATTAAATACATATCATAATCAGTGGCGTAACATCCAAGGGATTAAAATAATTACTTACTTGCTGTTAACGAAGTAGTTGTGTTATTATCGATACAATATTAATACAATAAAGAAGGGATGTTTTGTCAGGCTGAAATGACAATAACGCATTTGGCAGAAATCACAAGTGTTTAACCACGGCCGACAAAGCTTTAGTGGAGCGAGGCGTGGTCCACCGGTACTTGCGAGGCTAAACACTGTAGAAATAATAAGTCTAAATCGGTGAAAAGTGAGCGCCACTGTTCTTAACATAACTGCAAATAGTCGGTGTTTGGGAAACATCCTATATGTCCCGATATTAATGACCTGCCTTCAAGAGGAAACAGACACTATAACGGTACTGCGGATACGGGTTGATGTCTGAAAAGGAATTTACTAATGTTAAAAGGGCTCACTTAATTGAAATCGCCCTGCATAAAATAAGGAGTGAAGCCCCCTCTATTGTAATTAACTGAAACCAACTCTTTGACTAATAATCATTAAACAAAAGATGAGTCGAGAATATTGATGCACCCTGTATTTTGAAAATACAATGACTTATCTATGATAATTTTAAGCTGATTCAACCTGACACATGGGTCAAGAAATGCTGCAAGTAACATGAATTATTCTCAAAAATGCTGAAGGCAATTTAATCTGTAATCAACGTTTTGAATTTTGCTTGCAACAAAAGCTTTCTCATACACTTTATCATATAACAATTCTGAATTGCACATTAAATTTCGTCAGACAACATAGACTCGCTGTTGCTATGAATTAACCAGTAATATGTAAAATAAATAAAAAGATTAATCGAGCACAGAACACACTATATTGTTTTTAAAATAAACTCAAATAACACTGTACACAAAAACGCTTTCGCATAGAGAAATTAAATATCTATCCACTAAATAAATTAGGACAATCATATTTACATTGACCAAAGCGATCAAAGTTCGTTGTTACTTACAAAAATTACATTGACGGAGGATTTAAAGATCGTTTACCAAACAACCTCAATGGCTTTGACGACATATGTTAGTATAAACAGCACATGTATATACCAATGAAATCAAATTTAAAAGAGGGTGCCCTGTATGCTAGTTTTCGTAAAATCAACCTACGATATACAGTACTAAGTTAAAATGCACGAAAAATAATAAGCTACATTTTATACACAAATGGTTATTTAAAACGTTCATCACTGATGCGTTGGAAACTCATATACACAGTTCCAAAACGGTACGTTGAACAGACGTTATTAGACTCTCCTGCGGGTTTGATAACATATTGGTGTTTATTTAGCTATTTTTTTTAATTAAGAACAACTATAGAACGAATCAAAATTTTTTCTTCTGGACTTGGTAAGAACGTTACATATCATATTTTATACAAATTAGTTTGCAGATTTTAATGCAGAATGGCGAAAGGTTTTCTGGTATATATAGTATTACTGCTATGATATTCAACATACGTTATCAGACCTAAAAATTGGCAACCTTGTTTGTTTAGGAAGCTTGATATATTATTTTGATATATAATTCAAGATGTGAATTAAGGATATTTGGATATATTTAGAAGTGGCGTTTAAAATAAATTAGATTAAAATTTAATAAAGTTTTATTTCTATATGTATTATATACAAAAGTTTTACAATGTAGCTAAGGAAAAGATTAGCATAAAAATATTGATAATTAAGGTTAGATTATTCAATGATGGCTGAGTTTGAACGATCAATTGAAGTGATAAATGCTTTGTCAAGATATTGGTATTACTAGTCATTTTGATTTACCCTGGGATATATTTTTGTACATTTAATAAATTATACATTAGTTAGAAAACATTAATTATTAAAGATAAAATTACAGTCTCGTCCGTTGAGTTGAATAATGGACATACAATTAAAGATGTGATAACAAAATTCACTGTTTATTTAAATTTAATGAAATAAGATGTAGTGATCTTGTAATAAACGAAATAAACTCTACTTAGTACGAGTATTACTATTTACATAACAAATTACAAAATTAGCTCGTTTTTCATATTAGATACGTAGTTTGGTGCGAACACGTCGCGTGTGGAAATTTTTGTATCTTATGTACAAGATATTTTAAAATTTTATCGCATAAGTGCACAAACTAGAAAGTAAAGTTTTTAGTTTTACTTTAGTGAATGAATTTTTTATTACTGTACTTTATGTGCAGCCTACTATACTGTATTCACAACCGCAATGAATTGACATAGTAATATGATCCTAGGGATACTTACATTTCATGGGATGTTAGACATTCTAACAAGCAAATAGTTGGTATCTTATGCCTGAGGGAAGTTATTCCACATGCATATAAAGCCCTAGTCAATTTTTGATAAAAATGATTTGGGAGAAAACCTTTTGCATTTATTTTGAATGTAAATTTATATTGAACATTTTGTTGTGGAAAACTATATTCTATGTTTTTAGATTTGAAGTTTACCTTGTTTTCTTATAATATAGTTAAAAAGAAACATTTCTGAAACTTTGATCGATACAATCAATCCAGAAAAACTTCATAGGTTCATTTGGTCGATTTCAAGGTCAATTTTTAGGCTCTTAGATTAGTTGCAATATGAAACATCAAAATCGCAAACAAGTTAAATATCGCAAGAATAAAGTGGCACTTCCGGTCATTCTATTTGATCTAAATTCTTATCGTCTCATGTACGGAAGGCACAAAACTTAAATATTGTTTTTGATTTTCATATGATGGTTTGTTTTTGGGATATGTTGTTCACAACTAATACCCCAAGTACTTCCGGCTGCTCGATTTTCAAAAATTTATTAGAGAAACTCCTTGTTTAATATAAAACTAAATTAAGTAGTTAAGAAATATACTAAGTTTAAAAAAATCCTTAGAGCCGATTCCAAGAAAACCGTGAAAATGAGGAATTCAGAAAATAGCAAAAATGACAGATATAAAGTGGTACTTCCAGTTATTCGATTTTAACCAACATTTTGATTTTGCATACCAAGGCAATTATGACCTTAAATATACATTTTTATTTAGCTAGATCTTTTAATTTTATAGTTTTATTATTCAGAGTTAACGGTGAGAGTAATTCCGGTTGCGCGATTTAAGGAAAATTTTCTGAGAAACCGCCTAGACTATACGAAAAGTTTTTGAATTTCTAAGAAATACAATACATTTTTAAAAAATCATTATAGCTGATTTCAAGAACTCTCGAAAAACGAAAAATTCGGAAAATATCTAAAAATGACAGAAATAAAGTGCTACTTCCTGTTGCTACATTTTAACAAAATTATTGATTAAACACATTAATACAATTATGACCAAGTATATAAATTTTCATTTGGATAAGGCTTTTAGTTTCATAGTTATTTTATTCAGAGTTAACGGCGAAAGTACTTCTGGTTACTCGAGTAACGGCAAATTTTGTGAGAAACTGCCTATATTGCATGATAGGGTAGTTAAATATATGAGAAATACAGGAAATTAAAAAAAAATCGCTATAGCTGATTTGGAGTAAATCTCACAAAACCAGAAAATGGTAAGAGTAAAGTGGCACACCCGGTTATCCGACTTTAGTGAAATTGTTGCAGTCGCGGCGACGATGTATAAAAAGTCAAGTATAAAATTTTTTTATATAGGAATTCTTGTTTTCTAGTTATCGTGTACATACATACACACGCACACGTCCATACAGAGGCCCACATCAACGTACTTACCCACGCCCGCGCCCTTGCTCACTCTCACGCCACGCGCACATGCACACGTACATACATCCACATAAACACAGAAGTCCACACGTCGACACGCGTATACGCCCATACGCACACGCGCGCGCGCAAACGCACCCGCGCAGGCACATTCACATGAACACACACACGCACACGCACAGGTCCACGGCTACGCCCACGCCCTCGCCATCGCCCACACCCAGCTCACGCGCTCGTACACTCACACGCTCGCACAGTACGCACTCGCACACACGCGCCCATACGTCTACACACATGCACCCACTCAATTTCCAAAAACATGATTGTCGTACTCAGGGGGCCCGAAAACGTGTATTTCCACTAAAATTTCGCCATCAAAAATTTTGGTCGAAAACAATACTTTCTCTTTTACCTATATTTCATAACGGGTAAAAAAAAGTAAAAATATGATTTTTTTAATGCAAAAGTTCGTATAAAACTTCTAATAAATTACCTTTGGTTTAAAAGTATAATTTATTTTAATATTCAAATTAATTATTTTAGGCTGACAAATAATAGTTACTTCCCCATATACAAATAACATATCTATTCGTATGAAATAATATAGTTTTTAATTAAATAAATATGTTTCTCTGTGCATATTATCTGAACAAAACTGATTTTAAGTTCAATTCCATTCCAGAGTTCATCATGAGAATTTACGATTTCTGCAGAATGCAAACGAAATGTTGGTTTATATAATTGTATAGGTATTATATTATTTTGTGCAGCTTGTCAACGTTAAATTGACGGGCGACTTTTAGTATTGAAGAAATAAACATTAAAAACTATTTTAAACCATCAGTTAATACTGTATTAAAACGGATTTACATAGATATATTATGAGTTATCTGTAATTTATTATAAAAACTTAATTTGAAGCAAAAGTAATTCATTTAGCAAATTTTTTGCATATTTACTTCCATTTGCTGCTTTAGCTTATTTCAGTAATAACTTCCTGTGATTCACGCTGCACACAATCACTTAAATCACGGCGGTATCTGTAGAAATCGAATGTGTCTTCATAGCCCTTATGAACAGGGCAACACCGATGGGTCTGTTAACGTGTGTTGAATATCAAACTTTTACACATATGGGTTTGGAGAAACGGTTCTATATAACGGGCGTGACATCGTTTATTAATTGTACTAAAAATTAAGCTTTAAAAAATTTATTATCCTCAAGGTGTCCCATTGTGTGTATTTATAAATGAATTAGTATTTTGCCGTTTTACCTAAATAGTGAAATAAATAGTTGGTCTGCGGGCTGTAAGGAGGCATAACGTCGGTTGAATATATATATATATATATATATATATATACAGTGTGTAAAGTGATGGGGTTTCCTATAGGGGAAACTTTTTTAATACTAGTTTTAGGGGAAAAACTTATT
>JAHWXV010207921.1:0-13134 GCA_024586415.1 Phrixothrix hirtus | reverse complement strand
CTTAAGTGATTACTGGTTTTTTCTTTGCCTATAAGGGTTTTTGATACAAGCAAATTTTTTTATAAAGAATAAGTTTTTCCCCTAAAACTAGTATTAAAAAGGTTTTCCCCTATAGGAAACCCCATCACTTTACACACTGTATATATATATATATACATATCATTAATTTTTGTTCATAAAAATTATTATGACTGAGAATATCCTTCTAAAGCAAAGATATCTTGAAATTCTTCGCAAAGGTTGAATAGATCTGATTGTATATAAGTCTTTTGCTATTTTGGAAAACGACTGATTGCGTTTGGTGTATCAATGGAGTTAGTAGTAAATTAGATAAGGTTCAAACGTGATATTAGGGTTGGTTGTTTTACTTCTTTATTTGTTGCGTTGATCAATAATACTTTAGGGTTAGTAGGTGAGAAAATGGTTCTTGCTACATGTACACCTTCTAGTAATTCAGTTGAATTGAACTTCGTTATACATAGATTCTATAAAGTGAAATAATTTGAAATTGCTCATTCATGCGATTTTACTTTATTATGCTACTATGCCATATAAATGTAATCTTGAAAAGTTGCTAAAATACCACTAAATGTTATTATAACTAATTATTGTAATACTCTATAAGGAATTTGAATTCTAATATAAGTTCGTTATTTGTCGTATTATGTCATAAAGTACTTTTATAAGAAATTTATTTTGAATAGGTAATTTGTAAAATATTTTTCTAAAGTTGTCAGTTATTAGCGATTACTTAATTCTAGGACTTAATTATGTAAATTTTGACTTATACTAACCATATAGGTCGCTTGTTGCGTCAAAGGTATGCTGACTTGTATTATGAAATTGGATCGCTTATTGCACCCGAATTGACCCCAATAATGATTTTCCAAATTTATTTTATTATGCCACATTATATGTTGGATTAGTTGTAATATTCCTAGACTATATTGGATGCATTTGTTCTTCTCATTACTTGTTTTTAAACCTTCTGTTGAGATTCCGAAGCAAACCTAGAATTAAACCTGGTACCTGTAATCCTACTTAAATACCTAATAAAATAACAGTTGTGTCGTCCTTTCCTTCTTCATATATCGTACTGTTCACAATTCCTGTACCTTGGGCATCCTTCGTATTTGATGTCCCCATATCTTCTTGAATTTTTTGTTACTTACTGAGTATTACTTTAAGTCATATAAGTTTCGGATTTACTAATACCGGTTTCACACGTTTTGGTGTCATGGTCGCCATATAATGTTTCTACTTTACTTTTTATTGAAAACACTTTAATTTTATATATTTTCCTTTAATTAGTAACATAAATTACAACTACTTTCTTATCGACTAGGTAATTACATTTCTACGTCCCAATTGGAACTCTGCTCTAACATTAACTATAATTTCCGTCTGTTCTATTTAGTACTGACTTACAATATTTTTTAAAATAAATAATTGAATCTAAGCCATTATAATATACGAGGCACTTTCCTATAATTATTGTACCTTTTATGCTATTTTGGCGGTACAGAACAGTATCCCAATGTTTAAGTTAGAATTTCGTGGGAGTTCTGTTTGTTTTAAAGAAGCTAATTTAAAATCATAGTATAAGTTTTTCGGAACTTCATTTTAGCGGGAGGCGGCGGTTCAGGTCTATCCATCTCGTAGGGTTCTCCTAGTATTTTGATTGTATCCGGAAGTGTGCGTAGAAACCATAGAAGATGCCTTCCATAAAGCCATAAAGCTATTTACCCTGTATAGCGATGGTACATGGAGAACTTCGAAGTTAGCTCTTGATGATGTCTTCCAGAAAACTAGTACTGTATATCGATTGTTTACGGAAACCTTTCGTGATAACTTTGCTTTTGTATCGATTTCGACGCTTTATTTATACCCAAAATGTGGAGGATGGTGGGGTATTCTATTACTGAATTCTCTACTTATTTGTTGCAAATTCTTTAGTATTTTTGTTTAAATTAATATTTTATTTATATCTATTAAGCTTTTTTCCAAAATTTGGTGCATTTTGGTTAATTATTTTTGTAGTTAGTTTATTAAAATTAATTGCGTTAAAATTCGAATCTCTGCCATTTTTAAATTCATTTGCTATAAGAATTAAAATTGACTGAATGAAATCAAGTTCAAAAAAATGTTGGTAAAGAGTGATATAGTTTATTTGAAATATCTATTAGAAATTATAAAGTATTTTATAAAACATATTTTTTAAAAGTATTTGAAGTTCAAGCACTGTGTTATTTAAGACACAAAATGTGCATTGATTAAAAGAATGCAATCATATAAACAACACAATAATTATTATTTTTATATAAATACATTTTTAAGTGTTAAAATCTACATACAAAATATATAATTGGTAATGTTATTCTAAACATCAGAAACTTTAAACCAAATAAAGCACAAAATAACGTTATTTAGACTAACAATAAGATGTAAATGTGCTACAAGTGCATCTAAGATTAATTGAAATTAATTTTCACAAAGTATAAATAACTTTATATAGGGTGTCTCAAAAATAAGTGAGGTTATGTTAATAGTAGATACATTTTGGTACGCACGGCAAAAACCTTTACAAACCATGTGTCCAAATTGCATAGTTTTGGAAATAATTGCAGTCCGCCCATGTGTTTGACTTAGTCTACTGTAACTAACAATAAGTGACTGGCCGACTGTAGCAATAGAATGACGTATACGATTTCACACATCTCGGCAGGTTATTAATACCCTTAAATATTTTGAATGGATAATTACTGTTTAAAACGAAGAGTTTGATTTTCTTCCTTAAAATTTCTAGTCGTTTTTCAATAGTGCACATTTAAAATAAAAACGAGTTTTTACTTAATAGATAGATGCCATTTTTGAAATACTTTTATTGTTCAAAAAGAAAGAATCTTTTAAATAATTTCACTTTTAAAAATTTCTACACTGTTTTCAGCCTCTTTGTGATAAATGTTTTAATATTATTAATACTTGCAAACAATTGTGTTGTGTGTAATTTACATTTTACCGGAATAGTTAGAAATCAATTTGTATGCAGTAATACATATCTTTTCATACAAATCAATGTGTATCAAACAGGCTTTACTTTTATACATACCTATTAAAATCAAAACTTGTCAATTTTAGATATTCAACAACTAACTTTTTAATTCATAAATGATTTATAATTAGTAGGAGTTTTATAGAAAAAGCAAATTTAGGCGATTTTAAAGAACACGTCTTATTATTTAATATTAAACAGCGGACGGCCTTGAACTAGATTAAGTGCCAAATGTAATATGATATATTATAAGCAGAAGCAAAGTGGTATCTATGTTTTTAATTACGTTTCGTAATAAAATATAGTCAAACCCGTATTCTTGAAAATTTTTTTTGTTTTAAATTAAAATATTTACAGATTTGTGCCGTGTATATGTGCGTTACATAATGCGCATTTTTTCGAGACACCCTGTATAGCGTATGTTTATTTGATATTCTTTTAATTTTATAACTGAACCCAAATGATTTTATAGCTTAAAATTATGGTTAGTATGAATGGTATTTATGTCAACAAAATCATTTGACCGATATTAAAAATATCTTGGGAAAACCGGGTAACAATCTAAACAATACAAAAATTGATCAGTTGAATTTTACAGAGGTATTACAGAAGAATTATTTCTTCTAAAATAACGCCACCAAATAATTTCGATTGAAAAAAAGAGGCATGCGAATAACAAGCTAAAAATTAATAACAAGAATGCAAACAATAAATGACTCACTGATAGCTTAATTTTCGAGTCGTCTTTTATTCCGGAAGTTTTAGTTGCTTCATCGGCCAAAACCTTATTTGGTATTCCTGATTCATGCATTCTTGAAACTGCATTGCTTATAATACGACCCAAGTAGGGGACTTTCATAATACATATACCAATGCTAATTGGGTTGGTAACCGTTTTATCAATTATGAATTCCACATCATATTCTTCAGGCACATACTTCTTCCGTGTAAGTAAACTGGTATTTTTATTTTTTATGATTTTTGGTAGTATACTATGTATGGTTTCATTTTCAAAGATTACAATTTTATCATCTAAGCGAGTTTGAATTTCACTTAGATTAAAAGAAAATAAAAGAAAGCTGTAATAACCATGAAGTTTGCCGATTGTTAAATTAGATTCTAATAGTTCTTCTAAAGATGTAATTCCTTTCCCAAACTTGGGTACAGTTAATATTTTTACCAAATTTGCTTCAAATAATGTACATATATGCAAAGAATAATTGACATACAATATTATTATAAAACGAAATGGATTTCTTCTAACCAATCGTGGTAAAGCCTTCGAAAGAGTAAGTAAAATAGTGGTTAAAAAGCATTCCACATAATTATCAATAGAAGCGTTGGTTTTAGTAAAAAAAGTAAAAAAGCATAATGTCAAAAACATAACAATAAATGCCATCAGTATGAATGTCCATGTAGTCTTATCATAAGTAGTTGCAATAACTTGAAAGGTCGTTAACCGTTCGCCTTTAGGAACAACCCATACCATTTCGTCATACTCCAAGCCATGAAAGCAATCGCGAACGTACTTATGAAACGTAAATTCAATTTGTATCATTTTTATTCCTGGTCCAGGATGAGTCATAAATTCAGGAGTAATATAATTTATAGAAGCATTTATAGTATTTGCGAAGATGTTTAATATTCTCTTATTAACTTTAGATAGAAACTTATGGAGTTGAACTAACTTTACTTCGCAATTATGAAAATGCGTAATAGGTTTCCGTTCTAATAATAACGATTTTATATCGCAATCTTTGTTCGAAATAATTAGTGGTGAGTTTCCACAATTGGTTTTGCTTGTAAGTGGTTGATATGTATAAATCATAGGCAAGTCACCATTGACAAACAAAATCACATCCGTTAGTAAGTATTCCCAGAGATCATTAAAAATTCTATTTATAGTGCTATCATATTTATCTATAATTATTAACATCTTTTCAACTCGCGGATACTTTTCGTCCCATAATTTATCTATATATAGATCTAAATATTTTTCTTGAGTATGTAGTATAAAGTCAGGGTAGATAAAATCAAATGTTGAAAGCAGTTTGGGGTTTAAAATAAGCAAAGGATTTTCTAAATGCTTAAGATAACTTGTATCATCTGTGTCTTCGAATATTATGTTTATCGATGTGTTTCCAAAGTACTCCATTATAACTTGTGATATGCACTTCGAATTTGGTTTGAATTCATTGATTTGAAGACAATCAGTGGCTGAACAGATTAAAATCAAAATGAAATGTTTGAAAGCCATATCTCGTATGAATATGATTATCTGAAAATAAAAAACAAAATGGTAACATTTATTTATAAGCAATTTTGAACAGTTTACTAGCAGTATGTGATTGAAACAAGCATAACGACATCAAGGGGCTTATTATCAATTATAAGTATTTACAATATTTTACGAGAATAAAACTGTGGTATTTAATAATGCCCCTTTCTTTAGTACAAAAGAAACGTAGTGTTTTCTAATTAGATAATTGGATGCATGTAATTCGCTTACTTTCGAGAACTATAAATTTCACAGCCGGCTTAAAGAATAAAGTCACAACAGATATTTCTCGGAGCAAATGCAATCGCTGACTTGTTTATATTTAGTTTACTCCTAGGTTTATGTAATAAATTAGATACGTTATTTTGAGTTGCTTAATTACATCCATTCTTGTGCGAATTACGTACGTGGTTCTTTTGTTTAAGTTTTTAACAAGCAAAATTTTACAATTGACTTTATTATATATACATTATATATTCATTACTAAGTTTTCAACTTAACTACTGAATGATAATATTGTTCTTACTCTAAGTTACAGGTATATTGTGGAAGATCGAGTTTGAGTTCTCCCGATTCCCATATATTAAAATAACTTTCAAAATTGAATTTAAATTGATTCGTATTGTGATCCACGTTGGGTTGTCAAATATATGTGGAAGATCGGGGTTCGGACTGTTCCAATTCCGATATATTAAATTTATAATTTTGTTTATTTGTTTGCAGAAATTAATTTGGTTTATTTAGCCACACGTTGGTATGCCAAATATATGTGTAAGATCGGCTTTCGATTAGGCCGAGTCCAATGTATTAAATATTAATAAAATGTCTTTTTGAATTTGTACCAATTTTGGGTGACAAATATGCGTGGAAGATCGAGTTTGAATTCTCGATTCCCATATATTAAAATAACGTTGATAGCTGAATTTAAATTAATTTGTATTTAGACCCACACTGGGCTGTGAAATATATGTGGAAGATCAAGTTTGAATTCTCGATTCTAATCTTAAATTATATTCGTAGATGTATATTAAGTTGCCTAAGTATCGTTGACATAGGATTCGTGGCAACTTTGTACTTAATCATTTTTGTTTTTAAACTTACGCTGTCTGAGTTGCCTAACTTTGTCTTATATATCGAAACAGCTTACTATTGAAATGCAATCCACGTTAAAGCAGTCATGCAACACACCATACACCTTATCATGCATATGAGTGGTCACCTTATAAAATGCTAAAATAAAATTTACACATGAATCAACCTGCCAATCCAAAACAATCACCAAATGTATAAATCTCTGAAATAAAATAAATCCTAAAATATTATAGCAATGATTCAAATCGAAAAATAGTTAAGATAAAAAATTCATTAAAGTTAACTTTTAAAATTATAATAAAGGAAATTTTAAAATGTACTAAAATTAAAATTATGAATTTTGAATTCTTTAGTAAAAATCAGTTCTTTAATATTTCCAATAAAACAAATTCATGTATTGAAAAAAAGTGCTATAAGGTGGTTGAAAATCAATATACAAGGTGACTTGGGTGGATTACAGAAATTCCGGCTGCCCAAGACGAGGCAATTAGGGTTGTTGCAAGGCATATCCCGTTCACAACAGCGACTAAAATCAGAGAACAAGTGCAAATTGCTATAAGTTTTCTCCTTAATATTATTAATAGTTTTTAACATCATTAAAAATCCTTGAACACCAGCAAGCATCGTTTAGTGGAAGCAGAGTTGCACAGTAGAACTCCAGAAACAAAAATATTAGTAACCAAAGACCATAAATGACGGCGTCTTCAATTGTCAGGAAAAGTTAAGCAGATGTTGAGATACTGTCGTTTTTATTGATGAGAAAATGTTTTCTTTTTCTTAAGATGCCGCATTGAAATTGTGGCGCTTAAAAAATACCCGGCAAGACTAGACAAATTCGGGAACAAGAAATTTATCAATGGATTTCCATAGTCCGTTGAGTTTGGATGACAACAGGACTCGGTCAATTTGTGCAAGTGAGTCCACTCCAGTTTACGTGCAACGATATATAGAAGTGTTGGAAGATCATTTTTGCTTACTTTTCGAATAGTATTTCCAGAGGAAGCGTACGATAAAATTTTACTAATACAAGACAATTTGCTTGGGCATACCGCTAGAGTAGATTGAAGACTATCGAAAGACTCATGCAATTCCCTGGCCGGCCAAATCTCCGGACTTGAATCCCATAAAAATTCTATGGGGGTGAATGGTTCATTGTAGGAAAGGTATTCATGGGTATGGAATTCAATCATGAACTGTCTTACAATTATTGGAGTACTGCGAAACAATTTGGGAAAGTTTTACTGGTACAAACCTCTGGTAGGAAGTATGCCCACATGCTTACAAGAATGCATCACTGCAAATGGTGGAACTACGCATGATTAGCTAATGGATACTTAGGTTAGATTACCGTCGCTTCCACTTAATTTTGTGACTTACATTAGAAGGTGATTTTAAAATACACTGACAAACTAGGATAACACACTGGTGAGAGAAATGATTCTTTTCTAAAATTTTGTTATGGTTTAAAAAAAACACTCGTAACAAAATGCTAAAGGACTGTTTGAGAGCCCTTGCAATAACGGAACAGCTGAATGTGTCATTTTAGATGAATTAACTATAAAAACATGACGTAGTTGTTATGTAATTCTAAAATGGTAATACAGTTATGGCGAAGCATTCATTTCCAAACGTTGTATGTAAAATTGTACAGGGACTAATAAAAATGATTGGTTGACTATATACAGGCGGCTGCTATGGCTAAAACTAAGGAAAAAGGTTGATATAAATGTATGTGCCATTATAGTTCAGTACTAAGTTACACCTTCTTCATTTTAGAAATTTTCAAATATTTTTCGAATTTTTTGTTTTTCGCGATTTTCTTAAAATTGGTTGTAACGATTTTTTAAACTTAGTATATTTCTTAGCACCTTATTCTGTTTTATACTAATCATGCGGTTTTTCTAATGAATTTCTGAAAATCGCGTAACCCGAACTACTTAAACTGTTAATTGTGAACATATGTCAAAAACAAAGCACTGTAAAAAAACTAAAATTTTATATTTAAATATAGTACTTTCCTATCCTGCGCTAAGTTAAAATCGAATGACTGGAAGCGCCATTTTATTTTTAGGATGTTTAGGTTTTCTGCGACTTTCTTTTTCTTTTTTAAATGTGCTATGTTTCTTACATCTATAATGCTCTTTATGTGAACTAGTCGGTTTCTATGAGATATTGCGAGATATCGAGGAAAATCTGCAGTAACTTGGACGAGTGATCGTTGCAATTTTCGTTCTCAAAATAAACGTCAATAGTATTTTAATCATTTTTAGACATTACATACATATTTGTAATGTGTAAAAAGTCGTGTGTTATATCACACAAGATTGTTTTTATTTGTTTCGATGCAAAATCTGGACTTTAACTTTAAATTCACATTTAAAGTAACTCAAATTAATATTACGACACGACAATTACTTCACCATCATTAACTCATATATGCCTCCGTTTTTCAATTTTAAATCATCTACTCTAGTTAGCAGAAACAAAAATCCAATTGATTGTATGCACATTGTTTTTTGCGTAATGTGTGCTGAAGTAAATGACCCCAAAGTTTGAGCTCGAAAAAATATTCGGACGCTACTAGTTTACTATGGGTAAGAAGGCATTTCACGTAATCTGATGTTCTTAGAATTTATATTGGTTGTAAGCATAATACAAAAGGGCCATCCAAAGAAATTCAACAATTCAACAATTCTCAGCAAAATACAAGGAAATCCTAAGGAAAATGCTATAAGGTTACGTGCAGAAGCACTTGAAGAAATTTGGAAAGAAGTGCATCCAGACACAGTACGCAATGTGTTTGGAAAACAACAATGACATAGCATCGCGAAAAGACCGTACGTAAACGAAAAAAATCATAAGATATAATTGGGCTTCATTGAAGAATACATAAAAAACAAGAAACTTAGTGGAATAATGTTATATTTGCGGATAAGAGTAAATTTATATTGTTCTGCGTTCATCGGATCTGAAAAAATTTAATTTGCTCTCTTCAAAACTATAACACTATTCCACAAGTTTATTCTTTTTTTATGTATTCTTTAGCAAAGTTCAAACGTTTCTTACGACTTATTTCGCTAACGTACGATTTTCTTCGCGGCACTCCGCAATTGTAACCATGATGCTTTAACTCATTGCGTACTGTGTCTAAATGTTCTTTTTTATCAGTTTCTTCAAGTAATTCCGCAGAAGTTTTATGGCAGTTTCGTTAGGATTTCCTTGTATCTTTCTAAAAATTTTATGTTCTTCTCGATTGTTTAATTTCGTTGGAAAACCCTTTTGTGGTATTAATTCAATTCGATCTTTATGAATATACTTCTTAATAATATCTCCTGCTGTACTTTTGCTTATTTTTAACAGTTCGGCTATTTGTCGATATGATTTTTATTTTCTTAATGATAAATAACTACTTAGTGATACTATAACGACGTAATTTTGCCCTTTTGTTCATTTTTTTAGCAATACTGCGTCTGATATCGATACAGTCACAAATTAAACAGAGTCTAGGAAATTCGTTAGGCGTTATGATTGCAAACAACATAAATTCCAATAACATCAAATAACATGAAAGGCCTCTTCACTGTATGTAATCTAGCAACTTCCGAAACTTTTTCAAGCTCAAATTCTGGAGCTATTTACTTTAGCAAACGATGTACGTAAAATGAGTTGGATTTATGCTTCTTTTAGTTAGAATAGATGGTTTTAAATATTCAAAGACAATTTGTTCAATAACATTGGAGTAATTGTGGTGTCCGAATACATTTCGAGCCCTGTATATATGAAGGTGTTTTTTATAAGCTCAAAACAAATAACTACTAAATGACCTTTCTTCAAATTTTAATTGGAAAACGAATGTAAAATTTTTACTTGTAGTTTTAAAAATATAATCGGTAGTAGCAAATTAGTTGCATGCTGCTCGTTACTTTTGGTCTGTGTGTAAACACGATTTGCAAGCTTTGCAACCACAACTAAAAAACTGCGCAGTAACATTAACCGTGTGTTAATTTAGTTTAATATCGCTAAATTTTCAACTTTCTTTACAGTTTCAACAGAAATTGACTTAACAGATCGTTCAAATTTTGGATCGCCCTCTATTGTCTCTCTATCTTACTCAATTTCTTTTTGGTTCAAAATTTAACTTGAAAATATGTTCTTTCTTGATCTCCATGGTATTCGTTTAGGTATCAGTTTCGGCTCATTGCTCACTATTGTGAGGAACTTTATGACGCTAAGATACTTAAATTTAAAATCACCAATTCTTCATACTGCAGAACGCTTATAAAGTATTTTTATTTCAGAACACCTGAATAATATTTAGCAGCAATACAAAAATATCACAATAAATTGACAGAAAAATATTATTATTTCAACTTTTCATTTTTATGGCTAGGTAGATTACATGAAAAATCGACCTTGTAGATTAGATCTAATCATTTTTACTTTCTCTTACCTATATGAAATATAATCTAGAGAGAGTATTGTTCTTGTCCAAAATTTTCGATGTCGAAATTTTAGTGGAAATATACGTTTACGGGTCCCCTGAGTACGAAAATCATGTTTTTAAAAATTTGTCTATCTGTGTGTGTGTGTACGTGTGCGTGTGCGTGTGCGTGAGCGTGTGCGTGTGCGTGTGCGTGCGCGTGTGTGCGTGAACAAAATACTTCGAAAACGAAAAGTCGTAGATAAATAAAATTGTATATTTGAGTTTGAATGCACCCTCGCAGCGACCACAACGATTTGATTAAAATTCAATAACCGGAAGTGCCACTTTACACTGATTATTTTTTGTTTTTCGCGATTTTCTCGAAATCGGATTTAAGGATTTTTTAAAAATTTATTGTATCTCTTAGAAATTTAATCCCCTTTTGTATAATTAAGACAATTTCTCAGAAAAATGTCCGTAAAACGAGTAACCGGAAGTAGTCTTATCATTAATTGGGAATAAAATAACCACGAAACTGAAAAGCCTAAATATATGACAATTTGCATTTGAGATCCTAACTACCTTGGTATGCTAAATCAAGAATTTTGTTAAAATCGAATAACCGGAAGTACAACGTTATTTCTGTTATTTTTAGATATTTTCGGAATTTTTCGTTTTTCGCGATTTTCTCGAAATCGGCGCTAACAATTCTTTTAAAACTTTGTACATTGCTTAGCTACTCCATTCTGTTTTATATGAATCAACCTGTATCTCTAATAAATTTTCGAAAATCGAATAACCAGAAGTACTTAGCGTATTAATTGTGAACAACATATCTCAAAAACTAACTGTGATATATGAATGAAATTGTATATTTAAGTTTTTTATCTCTGCACATAACACGTCAAGAATTTAGGTAAAACCGAATAACCGTAAGTGTCACTTTATTCTTGCGATTTTTAAGCTTTTTTTTTGCGATTTTCTCGAAAACAACTATAACTTTTATTTTTAAATGTGCTATGGTTATTATGTATTTATTTAATGACCCTTTACATGAATTTAAGTTTTTCTGAAAAATGGCGTTGAAGCAAGTTATCAGAGAAAATTTCCGGAATTAAGCGACCTTTCGCCTGTCCAGTAACTTGGATAGGTAACCGTTACAGTTATTGTTCCCAAAATAAACGTAGACAATAGTCTAACCATTTGCGGATACTATTGGCATATCTATGTGCGCAAGGGAAGTCGTGTGTTGTCTCACACCAGATTTTTTTCTTGGTAAAATGTATGGCTATAATTTCCATCGACTACCTGAATGAAACGTAAACTCTAATGGCTGTTAAATTTGGTGGGCAATATTCAGCTAAATTTAATTTATTTTTAAAAAATATTCAATCCTGGTAACTTCTAGACAGTGCCATTATTTTAAAAAAATCACCGAAGCAAATTTAATGTTTCTTACTGTTTTCAAAACTTACTATCTTTAGAATTTTCAGATGACTATAATTTTGAATGTTCCAACTACAAATGACCCTGGATTAAAATATATTACTATACGAGTAAATATTTACATGAAAGTCAGATGCGAGCAATTTTTGTCACTATAAACAAAATTATTTGTAATTACAACAATCAACTGCAAAGAATTACCACTATCTGGTTAAAACACAATTATTCGGTGCATATGTAAAAATGCTACAATTTATTTATTAAAAGAATATTGATTTTTAAATTAGTCGAGGGCAATATACTGTAACGTGTATCTGAATTTTTGAAATACGAATTTCTGTTTGTCTAATTATTTGTTTAATTCATTTTCTTTAATAAAATTCCGAAATCCCTTAGTTTGACTTAGAATTTAATTAACACCTTTTTTTTCAAATTGTGAAATTACAATAATCATAATTCATTATGAAAGCGGATAACTCCATAATTTAAATTAATATTTAAAAATCTGGTGTGAAACAACACACGACTTTCTCTTACGCACATAGATATGCCAATATTGTCCACAAATGATTAGATTATTGCCTAAGTTTATTTTGGAAACAATAATTTACCCATCCAAGTTACTGGACAGGCGAAAGGCTGCTCAACTCCGGAAAATTTCTCTGATAAATTGCTTCTACGCGTTTTTTTCAGAAAAACTGTTAAGTTCACGTAAAGGGGTATTAAATACATAAAAATCTGTGGTGAAACAACACACGACTTTCTCTTACGCACATATGCCACATATGTCAATAGTGTCCACAACTTATTAGATTATTGCCTACGTTTATTTTGGAAACAATA
>JAHWXV010207889.1:0-12786 GCA_024586415.1 Phrixothrix hirtus | reverse complement strand
TATATATATATGTGTACTTTTGTGCAAACTGAAAACTATATAAAGGTGTTCTTGTGCTCAAATTTTAGTTATTATTTTATCGACGTACAACCTAAAGTGCCATTTTAGTTTTACAGTGCATGTGCAAAAAGTTAATTAATAATTTGCGAATTGTTAAAAATAATTTCCGAGAGAGAGAATTTAAAGTTCAATTAATTAATTAAATCATATACCGGGTGGTCGGTTTTGAAACCAACCCGTAGTTATTTTATTCAAAGCAAATCATGCTCTCAATTTTTCCAAGTACCGTAACTAATAATTGAATCTTCAGTTAGCAGTTTTCATTGATTTTTATATACAGAGTGATCATAAGTAAATGAGCATCTTTAACATTAGCACATTTCTTTCAGTATTAATCGAGTATCTGCAGTTCCATTAAAATGTCTGTCTCCACTTGAAGGTAGGTCATTAATATCATGACACACAGGGTGTTTCCAAACACCGCCTGTTTGCAGTTTGTCTTGAAAACAGTGGCGCTCACCTTTTACCGATTTAGAATTATTATTTCTACAGTATTTAGCCTCGCGAGTACCGATGAACCACATCTCGCACCACTGAAACTTTGCCGGCCGTGGTTAAACACTCGTAATTTCTGCCACATGCGTTATTGCCAATTCTACCTGTAATATAATTTAGGATAGTTATTGAAGCACAAGCATCACGACATATAGTGATACACGTATCAGTAATTGTAAAATCAATGTACATATGCCAGATTGGTTCAATACGAGTACAATTAATTGACTCTACTGGTAACCTTACGGGAGAGAGGTTACATTATATTCAATCTTTAGTTGAGTTTATTCTCTTCTGACGCCCTAGCACAATGTAAATATTCTTGATATAGCATTGATGAGTTTTCACCCTTAGGTATTTTTATCGCAATCTTTTAGTATGAAATTAGAAAATCCACGACCTTAAACCGCAAGCCCAGCTGAGGCCCTACTGTTGAAAACTTATTTCAAATTAATGATATTAGAGTAGTTAATTTGCAAAACCCCCAATTACAATATTCGAAGACGAATACAGAGATGTAGTTTATCGTTCAAAAAAATTAAAAGTTGGCATTCACCTCGCTATCCAGATATAGTAATATGTAACTTTTGGTTATGTTTAGGCTTAAAAATGTTTTATCTACGAAGGAGATTGATGTCGCAGTGAATAATTATGTTTTTAGTATTTCAAAAGAAAACCAGTTGGGGCTTTAAGTAATCGAACGAAATAATCGTAAAGTGTATTATTTGGAATAGATTTAAAAGTATTAAAGAAAAAATTAGTTGCGTTTCTTAGACGCAATAAATTCATTGTGATCTTCGCATAATTCGATTATCATAATAGTATATTATGATACAAAGTCGATAAAAATTTTCGAGATCTGTTGTACCAAAGCATTTAACGATCGTGTGTCGCACACTATTCTTTGCGCTAACAACAAATATCAGCCAATTTCGACAATTTGATATCAAACCTTTACTATGTTTCATACTAATACCCGTAGCGTTATGAAGCATAATCGTGACATTGCTATGACAATTACAGCAATTCGGGAAATATATCAGAACATGAAAATCAATGACCGGTAAATGTTCTCTTAAATTCTTTTATGTAAAGAAGACTAGATGAATCGACTAGTACATCTAAGGTTGTATAATATCAGCGCTAAAATTACAGAAAACGTAAATATAGCCTTATAAAACCGCTTCTAGTCAAACGCAATTATTTTAAAGGCGTGATACGTTATGTTGAGGATGCATATCACTGACATCCGACTTAATACTAATACTGAAAATTATTCACGTGCAGTTCAATTCTATAATCACTTTTCTCTCGTACCAACTACGCTCATGGAATAAAAGTCCACGTTGACGATTTTCAGTCGATTGTGGTAGAAAGTATGTGATGGGATGAAAGGAAGTCGTTGACTTATTTACTGCAATAGATGTGACCACTAAATGGACGTTTTACAAACCAATTCAGTGATTAAAAACTATAATACTGTCGTCAGTTTAATGTAAAAATACGGGTTTTGTCGTTGGTTAAGAAGCTTGATAATATTATTTCTGCAAAACATTCACCTGTGGGAAGCCATTCTTCAATTACTACTCCGAATTATATGGAGCGCCTACGAACATAAGTAGAACGACGCCCGCGAAGAATATTTAGGCAACACTTAATTCTAAAATTCTAAAATTCAACATTCCATTCTTGCAAAACTGCTGGACAAATTTTGCATTTTGAATTAAGAATTAAAAATTGCGCAATAAAAATAAAAACATTAAAGAAACAAGTTATCCTAGAAGCCCACTCTAATGTTTCCGGAATTGGTACGAGCATAATCCAAGGGAAAAATACAAAAAGTCATTAAATTCATCTACACATAATATAGTTGGGCGAAGATATATGTCACGCTAAATAGCCAAAGATCGGGACGTCGAAATTAATGGCGCATGGTTTCAACAAAATGGGGCTACAACTCATACAGTCTAGGAATAAATCGCTTTACTACATCAATTTTTAGCCGATGTGTGTAACAGTCACGTATTGTAAAGACGCACCCGGGTCAAAATCTTATATAAGAGTATTTTGTGGTTACCCTGTATATACCGCCCTTGAGATTTAAGTTTAAGGTAAACAATTATTTCTAACTGAACTGTAATAATTTTTGTGCTATTTCGTGTAATTCCTTTGTAAAGACTTAATAATAGTTCATCTGGTTTAAACTTTGACTTTGTAAGACGTAAATTTTTATGTTTATTATAATTAATTGTGATGTTGTATTATTACCTAGGAAGTGGTTCACTCTAAGGTCGAACATCAAATATAATCTTTCGCTGTTATTTTGAACGTTAAAATACAATAGAATTGTTTGTCCGATATTTTTTTGTGGGTTTATACGAAAGCGAAACATGTTGTCGTGCAAATGTGTTGAAGGTAAAACATTATTTTGATAGCTCGTGCTTCTAGACATTGACTTGTATGCGGCGTCATAATTGAATTTTCGATGGTAAGCTTTCCTTGTTAATTGCCTGATTAGTACAATTAGTAATTGTTGCTTTTGATTTTTTTGTTAGCTTGACCCGATGATCCAAAAATTAATGTGTACTGAATTGGCCTTATAAGTCGCTGTTATTTAGCCCTAGCAAAAGCTGGCAAGAAAACATCAATAGCAAGGTTGTACTATTTTTAATTACGTATTGTACGTTTTCTATTTCGAGCTAGTACGTTAATACCTTTAAAACAATTACGTCCTGATATAATACAATAACGTAGGGCACAGAAATAATTAATACAAACGCCCAAGGACTTGATCAACGATGGTCGTTGTTATTCTGAAGCGAACCGGTGCATGTCGATACGCACATCTGGAAGCTTAATTTTTCTATGAATATCTAAAATACTAGTTTGCCTCTACGATCCTATATTTTGTGTATAATTAATGTAACTTTATAATTTGCTCTTCTAACTTAATTAATTTTTCCTAGAAATAATATCTCAATTAAATTCAGTAATAATTCGCAGAACTTCGGTATTAAGTTATCTTTCTGAAATAACATCGTGTATAAATTTAACAAGATTCTTTAATATATTTTGCATTAGAAATAATTTTTATATGAACAATTTGACGCAGCATTATCGATACGCTATCTTGACTTTCATTTCAAATTTATTAACAAACAAATTGCTTTGAACAATCAGCTACTTATCTCGAGGTAATCGACTGTATTACTTTATGCTCTTAATTTAATTATTACAATTTACTTGCACATAGAACATGAATGGTGCGTTTATATGCACTGCCAAAAATTGTGATTTATTTTAATTAAATTATTTAATTAAATCCCTTTTCAGTCTTAAATTATTTTATGAAAAATAGATGGCTGTTACTGTTTAGCTTTGATTCTAGTGTTTGCTACGCAGGTTTCACTTAATAATTATGTGATATTTATAACTTTAAATATCTAAAGGGTTTTTATCAGTTTGTTGCTAGAAAAACATTAATTCACGTTAACAACTTCAGAATTAAAATATATGTGTTAACTTTGATTCATAAAAAAATATTTTCATTATCTTTTCGGCTTGATAAATTTATTATACAAAGAATACATACTATTGATTCATAAAAAAGCACGTAATTAACTTTTTGAATGATTGCACGTCCTTAGATGGATATAAATTCACTATTGCCTATTCTTTTTAAATAGTTGGGTACTGTTATTATTACTCATAATGATGGTTTTTTATGGGCTGTTAAAAAATATAATTCAGTTCCCTTTGGTAATAAACACTACTTCTGTTTAGGAAAGAACTTGGTCTAATTCTTGAAAGGTCTCGCCAAATCCTTTCCTTCTCTTTTGTAGGTATCGCACACTTCGGTAAGCTAGACTGTTCAGTTTATTTCAGCATAAGAAGAACTTTAGCCACGTGTACCCTGTCGCTAATACTTCATAACAACTGGTGCCCTACTTTACTTGATTTACTTATTTGCCTTTCTTTTTTCCTTTCTAGGAACTCTTCGACTTTTCGGAATTTACAGCATCTCTAGAGAAAAGGCGTTATAACAACGGAACCTCAATCGTATACTACCCTCCCTAATCTACCGCGCGCTGCTGAATTAGTTTTTATTGTAGCACGTGGTTGACGGATAATTCAGCTGCAGGTCATTTTTCTAGGATTTTTAAAAGAAAACATCCCGAACAAATTATATTCTTTTGTTCAAAATAATACCTGAGATAATCTCTGGAAAAGAAGATGAGTTTAAAACGATATGACCGATAACTCTTTTTTTTGGAATTTATAAAGCCAAATAGAAAGTAATAGCTATTTTATGCTAAAATTAACAACTGTAAAAACAGTAAATAAAATGTTTCGTGTAAAAATTGTGATTTACCAGAAATCTTGGTTACTGTCTTCCAAAACACCTTGAAATTACTGGATTGCCGATTTGACATCTTTGTGGAATTTAAGGTTTGTGCATGAGGAAATTTCCCCTGTCCTTATTAGAATTTAAGCGAACCTAGCGGCGTAGCGACCCACTATAAAGACTTTTGACATGGCATGGTGTGTCTGCCCAGCAAAATGTTTTATTTTTAAAATTGTCTCGGTTGAAAATTTACCGACCAAGGTGCAAGGGTTCAACCACCATGCTTATTAAGCCTGATTCTTATGGACTTCAATTTCCAACTTTTCTATTGCATGTTAAACATACGAGGGATATCAATTACTTCTCAGAAAAACTTTTGGCTGCGAGCTGGGTAGAAATGGGTGACTCATGTATAATACCCGTTCTGTGTTTTAGTGGTGCTAAATTTGCCATTATAAATAATGTAAATTTTAAGGTTAGCGCAATCATTAAGTTTTTAGTTAAACTTAATTAGAAATCTGTTCTTCACAATTCAGAAAATGTTTTCGGGGACAATGTTCCGAAGAAAAATACTCTTTGTGAATAGATAAAATGTCGAAAATGATGATCGCCACAAAGATGGAGTCTAATAAATTATTGAAGAAGATTGACGTGTCTCGCTCAAGCATTAGCCACATGTTTAATCATCTTATATGGTTGAGTGCAAAAAATTGTAACCGATTGTTTAGAATCGAGTAAACTTTTATCATATTGGGTTCGATGTCGGGTGAAGTATTTTGCCAATTCTTTGTTATTTTTAAACCAATTGGATGCAAATCTGACTATTTTATCTCTCAAAAGGTTCAAGTGGCACAATTAAATTTCGAGTTGAGAGGTCGATGGTTTTGCTCACTGTTTTTTAGGATGACGATACAATTTTCAGTGACATTTATAGAACTTTAAAAATAATGAACTGTCAAAATTAAAAGAATTTCTAATACGTGTTCGCTCGAACTCTATGACACGAAACGTGCGACATTGCAATGGTTTAAATTCCAGGTGAATTAGTGCAATAATTTGAATGACACCGGCGGCGACTAAATAGAAAATAATTTCAAAGTTAACAATATTCAGACTATAAAGTCTTTTAGGAAAGGACGTATTAACTTCGTCATAACGTCTTTGTTGACACTATAGAATTATATAATTTTCATTTAAATTAAAGGCCAAGGATTGAGCTTAAAACCTTGCACTTATATAACAAACGGTCCTTAGTTCAAATCCCAGTCAAACAGAATTTTTATATATGTATTTAATTTAATTTAATAAAAGTTACTCAATACTATAATATATTGGTTATTTTAAATATTAATTTCATGCGCAGAATTTATACTATAACAAACTGTTATTACTGCCCTAATCGATGTTAAACCTGTAGTTTTATTTTGTAATTCCATTATTTTGTGTTAATTTGTGTATATAACTTATTAGAATGGGTCAAAATTTCACATGTGCGATAAATCTGTACGCGGAACATGTTCACTCGTATTTTAGCATAACGGCCGTGTCTACCAACCGTCGTCTTTCTTTTGTCGTCTGTGCTCGATGCTTGTCCACAATAACCCAAAAACAACTTAGCAGATTTCTCCCATATTTGAAGGGCAGAAGTTAGGGATGTTCTCATAAGGTGAAAAGCTTTTGGTGGCGATCGGTAAAAAGCGTTGGTTGGAGTAGGAAATGGAACAACACTTTTTTAAGGTAAGAAATGTTTGATTAGATTGTGATAGAATTAATTTAAATGTATACGTGGCATAATTTTTTGTGGAGTTATTTTCTAACATGATGGATTTTTAAAGACATAGCCACGTTCGCTCGTTCACGATAATATAAAAACGACCTAATGGATTGCTTTCAAATTTAAAGACTAGAAACTATGGAGGTTCTATCGATTTAAACATCTTTTGACGGTGAACCCCACCTGGGTGGGAGTAGAATTAAAAATTTTCAAGGTAACATTTTTGTTTAGACTATGTGAACGAAGGTGTTCAATTTAATAAATACGTGGTGTGTAACTTTGAATTACACCAACGAAATAAATATATTTTCGAACATTTAAGAATGTATCTATTTTAGTTTATCTAGTCGTGCCATATGTTCTGTCTCAAGAAAAAATAACGATAGTAACTTAGTAACTAGAATCTATAACTGTCATTCGAAGTTTCCACATTAGGCTTTTGCACGCTCGTCTATTGCAGCACGCACCACTTCCATTGAAATTGATGTTGCCTCTTGCAAAGCGGTAGTCCAAAGCGTTGAGATCTGGATTTCGAGAAGGCCAGTCTTTAGTAGCAAATTTACAGCTAGTCAACGTTGGGTAGTTTTCTCTATATGCGCGGGTTCTGAATCTTACAACAATATCAAATCATTTTTAGCAAGCAAGAGACTTCACAACTGGTTACAAAACATCCGATTGATAATTCACAGCCTTTGCTTTAACCTTGTTCACAAAAACGAAGCTGGCTAACTTCGTCATATGAGTCAGTCCACCAAACTATCACTAATGAGGACGATGTCCTCATTCAACTTTGAAAATTTGGTTGAAGCTTCTCGGGAGTTGTGGGCATACATACGGTAATTTTGAAGATTAAATTATTCTTCAACCGTAAAAATGTTCTCATCTTACGAGGCCGTCGCTATGTGCATGTTCATTTTCAGTGCCATGATTTTCTACTTGCAGTGCGGATTTCTACGAATCCATTCGGCTACTGTTTTTTACCTGCCTTTAATGAGGGAAAGATGGTTGCACCTCTATATTGTTCGATAAATAAATTTCCTGGTAAAATTCATTTTTTTTTAAGAGATAGAAAATATTACTTGGTGACTTATCACACTTGTACAGCGCAATAACGGCAACACGATTTTCTGTTTTCCTCACTTCATGTTAACAATCCGACAAACAAATTGCTGATGCCTAAGATGTAGCTACAAATACGACAAATACGGTTAGTTTGTATCAAATGTTTATAATTCCTGGAACTGTGGTTATTTGATTTCTTGGGACAGAATATATGACACGCCTAGGTACTTCAGTAACTCATTAAACGTATTTTTTTGTAATAATTCTCAAATATGATGAATTAAAAACAATTCGTTGAATAGTTGTGAAACAAGTCATAGAGAGAGCATGTGCAACATGTAAACGTGATAATTGAGATTTAACAGCAACTTAACGTATTTTTTATAACAAATGTGAAATCCTGACGTTTTCAACCTCCTGTCATTAATAAGATAGAAATTTCGAAAATTCTAATGATGAAATTTGCATTTTGGTAAGTACCGAAATTCCTGGTCAAAAATCAAATTATTGCGCCGAATTCTAGAATTAGCAAGCAAATGGACGCGGCTCGATTGAATTAATTTCGACCATGACAATTTTACTTAGATCTCTTTATCACCAAGGGCTGTGATAAAGATTTGAAAAAATTGATTAAAAAAACAACCTTCGTTACAGACTAATTATTTTTTAATCTTCCGATTTCATTTAGAACGCGTGTAGAATTGCCAATCTATCAAGCTTACCTTTTACGAACTATTTTATCTAAATCTGCCGTCAGGTCTCGAAGAAGATGACATCCAAAAAAAGTCACGATAGTAACTCCCAGCGTAACTGTCATAATAGTTCCAGAAATTCTAAAGTTTTGATGGCATTCAAATATTGCTAACAGACCGAGTGCGGCAGCACTCTACAAGAGTGCATTGTACTAGAAATTTCTCATAAACAAAACTAAAAGCGTTTATCATAACGATTATATTATTTGAGAAATAGTGTCAGACGTGCTCGTTCATTTGTCGTCATACTGCATAGTCGATAAATTATTTGCGTGAATTTTGTTCGTCATTTTCTTCTTTTTCGTGAGCAAAATTAGTTGGTAGCTTGGTGAAACGAGAAAAATTATAAATACTAAGACATATTTGTTTTGTCCTTAGTTCTGACACCAGAAAACGATGTTATTTCGTAATTAGCAGAATGTTCTAGGAACGCGTAACGCAAAGTTTAATTTACAATGGCGATGCCGTGAAATGAGTAAGCTGTCCACTATTTCTTGCGTGTTTCTTTCTATAGAAATGCATTTCGGATTGAAGACTCGGGGTTGCTATTGCTTCCATTTTCAGAGAAAGTTTATAAAAATCGGAAAATTGGAAAAAACAAGCCAGACTTGGGAATTAAATTAATTGGAGGCGGTAACGGTACTGTAGATCAACTACTCCCAAATACTCTGACTATGTAGCATTTTCATTTGAGAACCGATACCGTGAGGTGCGGCGTAATTTATGTAATAACTTTTGCAATCATTATTGAAGAATAGGAAACTGTGTATTTTTCTTCAAATCGTTGACAAATTAATGTCACTATAGTGCGTATCACTGAATATAAACTTCTATTGGGACAGTTCAAGCAATTTAAACATTAATTGATGCTTGCGTGCGTCTAAATTTTGGAAACGTCTTTGGGAATAATAACAGTGATTTAGAAACACCTTATCTTAGTATTAATGATAGTTTTGAGAAACGTTGCTTTGTTGTTCCTAGAGCATAAATTGATCTGAAACATTATAAGCCGACCATGACCTGAAGAAGAAACCAGTTGATCCATCAAAAGTCGCCCCGTATTTGTGGTGTAATTTTGCTTGCGTTGGCATTGTTATTTTATTTTACCTGGCACGTTGTATCTATCCCCAAATGATTTTATGTGAATATGACTCCGTTCTCGACCAAAATTTTTAGCATTCTTACAGAAGCGTCGTAGCAACATCTGGAGTCCCTGTAAGTACAGGGCACCACTTATTTCTCAACAAAGATCGATAAATCGACAAAAGATAAGAAGTCTGAGCACATACAAAAATTAGCAAACGACAACAAAGTATATGAACTCGAAGAACAACTTAATAAACATCAAATAGGATATACTAGGAATGATAAAAACAAGGACAAGAGAACAACGAATTAAACTGGTATCGGGTAACTGCGTAATAAATTTAAGTATAATGCGCAAAATAAACGTCAATCATAATGATATCCAAAAGGATCGCTTACATTGCAGTAAAATTAAAAAGAATAAATCTAAAAGTAACACAAGTAATAAAAGTAGTAGAATCGTTTAACGAGAAAATGCAAGGACATAGTCAGGTTAACAATAATTTTCAGAGACTTTAAAGTGAAACTATGGCCAAACACGAGTCAAGTAATTTGGATGTGGAAATTGAAACGAAAAGAAGACACTATTTACCACGAATTCATTATTCAAAAAGAAACCACAAAGGGAGTAGACATTGGTAAGCCCAAACGGTAAAACTAAGAACGAGTTCCACTTCGCCCTATCAATTGAAAAATGCATAATAAAGGACGTAACGGTCCTAAATTGCTTTTTCAACAAGCAGTACTAAGTATCAATACCGTAGAGAAAATGAGGAGAAAGCTAGAAAATTCAAGGTCAAAAACACACAGGAGTAAACTAAGGTAAAACAGATAATTATACAAAGAGAATATTAAAGAACAACTTAATGATTAACAACCAAAAATCTTCAAAATTGAAGAAGTTGACAAAGTACTAACACAAACACTTCTAAAAGCAAGTAAATAAGACAACAAAGAGAGAAATACATATCAAAAAATCTGGTGTGAAACAACACACAACTTTCTCTTAGGCACATAGATATGCCAATAGTGTCCACAAATGATTAGATTATTGTCTACGTTTATTTTTGAAACAATAATTGTAACGGTCAACCATCCAAGTTACGGGACAGGCAAAAGGCTGCTTAACTCTGGAAATTTTCTCTGATAAATTGCTTCAACGTATCAGAAAAACTGTTAAATTCACATAAAAGTGCATTGAACACATAATAACCGTAGCACATTTAAAAATAAAAGTTATAGCTGTTTTCGAGAAAATCGCAAAAAACCTAAAAATCGCAAGAATAAAGTGGCACTACCGGTCATTCGCTTTTACCTAAATTCTTAAAGTCTCATATGAGAAAGATAAAAAACTTAAATATACAATTTTATTCATATATCATATTTAGTTTTTGAGATATGTTATTGGCAATTAATACACTAAATACTTCCGATTACTCAACTTTCGAAAATTTATTAGAGATACAGCTTGATTCATGTAAAACGGAATGAAGTAACCAAGCAATTTACTAAGTTTTAAAAAAATCATTAGAGTAGATTTCAAGAAAATCGCGAAAAACAAAAATTCGGAAAATATCTAAAAATGACAGAAATAAAGTGGAACTTCCGATTATTCGATTTCAACCAAATTCTTGATTTAGCATAGAAAGATAGTTAGAATCTCATATACAAATTTTCATTTATTTAAGATTATCAGTTTCATGGTTATTTTAGTTACAGTTAATGGTAATACTACTTCCGGTTACTCGTTTTATGCACATTTATTTGAGAAATTGTTTTAATTATATGAAAGGGCATTAAATAACTAAGAAATACAATAAATTTATTAAATCGTTAAAGCCGATTTCGAGAAAATCGCGAAAAACCAAAAAATGACAAGAGTAAAGTAGCACTTCCGGTTGTTGGATTTTAGTGAAATTGTTGCAGTTGCGTGCGGAAATGTATATAAACTTAAATATAAAATTTTGTTTATTTACGACTTTTAGTTTTCGAGATATTTTGTTCACACACACACACACGCACGCACGCACCCACACACACACACACACCCTCACACTCCCACTCGCACTCGCACTCGCAATCGCACACGCACTCGCACTCGCACTCGCACTCGCACTCGCACTCCCACTCCCAGTCCCAGTCCCAGTCCCACTCCCACTCCCACTCCCACTCCTACTCCTACTCCTACTCACACTCCCACTCACACTCCCACTCACACTCCCACTTATACTCCCACTTATACTCCCACTCCCACTCACACTCACACCCACACACAGACAGGCCAATTTTAAAAACATCTTTTTCGGATTCAGGGGGCCCCAAAACTTGTATTTCCACTAAAATTTCGACATCGAAAATTTTGGACGAAAACAATACTTTCTCTATACCATATTTCATATAGGTAAGAGAAAGTAAAAAACAAAAGAGCTTATGAAAAAGCGAAGGCAATTAATAGGAGAAAATATATTAAGAGAGGAAAAAAGAAGGGAGAAGGAAACCAAAAAGAATAGCTAAAATGCCTGCGACCGACACTATGAAAAAGGGAAATAAATAAAATTAAGAAAAGTGTAGGGAAGGAGTCAAGCGATATTAAAGATATCACAATAACCATGAAAATGTGCAACAGGGAATTTTAATCCAAAAGAACAGATCCTACAGAAGATATAATTAAAAACCTAAATACAAAAATAAAAGACAAACTCAGAGTTCAAACCGGTCATTAAGGAAGACAGATAAAAAGAACACTTAAAACAATGTAAACCAATAAATCACCGTGTCAGATTTTGGTGGTGTTCCGCTAATTAAGGACAAAATCTTTTTTCTTTAAGTTTCCGCCATGGATTTCTTTCTTAGAAACGGCGTCGTTGACAGGCCAACGGGGAAAAAGAAAATAAATAAAAGAGATAAATAGAAAATTTATTTAGAGAAAAGTAAATAAATCGGTTGGTTTTGTAATCGGATAAAGAAACACGATAGACTCGTTTCTTTCACGTCCGTGTAGATTAAGAGTCTAATCGTTCCAGTACGTGTGACAAAGAAACGTAATTTCCGGATGTCCGATAGGGTTCGGTGACACTTCAAAAGCGGATACGCATTCGTCGAGTAGTTAGGGTAATAAATTCGGTCGTGTGTTGGCTCTAAGAGAAAAAAACGTTCGGTGTCAAACGTTGGAAGACCCGACCTAAGAGATGGAATGGTATATCTCTGGGAAT
>JAHWXV010207868.1:0-12044 GCA_024586415.1 Phrixothrix hirtus | reverse complement strand
ACTTCAATGTGATCCCACTTAGCTTTACAACTTGGACTGCCGCGGGCCGCTCGGGGAGAGGCGGCGTAGCATTTCAACGAATGAGATATCGTAGGGCATTCTACAGTGGACAGGAAATTTAACTATCGCATCTGTTAAGTTGTCCGTTATGGTATTATATATAATATATAAGCGGGATAAAAACATGTTAGAGAATGAGTTATTTCATTGAATGTTAAATACATAAATAGCAAAATAGAATAATAAATGTTTTCGTTTTTTTAATGCGTAAATACGTATTTATTTGGGAGTTCACGTCCTCATGTGCACTTATTAAGGAACCGCCGCTGGCTGTAATTAATATCATTTCAGTTTACAAAATCTCATGTTTTTTATAATTACCCGTTTTGCGCCTTGCAAATTGCTTACGATGCTATGTAACGGTTATGTTATATACAAGTGACTTTTTGAGCAAATACTGAGTGAGTCAGAAGGATTTCGTCCAGTTTAAAATAGGCGCCAATCATAAATTTCTCTAATAATTATCCCACTAGTGGCACATCATGCGCCAATTACCGCTTTACTAGCATTAACTTAAACACACGAGTTCCCAAATAACCTATTTTGTAACGTTTATTTTAACGATTATTTGTAGAAAATAATAATTATCTACATGACGTCCAAAATTGGTATCAATACCTTGTTTGTTCATTTACTGTCGAACTCAGCAGCGATGTGCTCGTAATGGCAGTCGATGTGTAAAGCGGTGCAAGGAATTTTACTTGCAATAAAATCACTTATCGGACAGCAACGCGCTTTTTGCTGTCCGCGCATTCTACCAGAACAATAATTCCATCGAAGCATCACGTCGTCTAGTCTATGTGGTGTTCATTACCAGTTGTGATACAGTAACTTATTACCTAGCCTGAATATCATTAGAAAAACGATTAGAATATTTGAAATTACTGGATCTGTGGTGAAAACACATAACCACGGCTGCTTGTGATCTATAAGAAGTACAGCAACCGTCGAACAGGTATGCCAATCAGTCAGGGAAAATTCAGTATTATGTGTATGGAAACGAAGTTAGACAACTACTTTTAAAAGATCATCATTGCCTAACATTTTGACAAAAGACTTGTGCTATCATACTTATAAAGTACAGTTGGTACAAGGATTTAAAGCTATAGATTACAGTTTACGGGTTCGGTTTTAACAGTGAGATGATGTAAACATTTGACGACTTTCATAATATTTTATACAGCAACGAGGCTAATTATAATGTCAATGATCCTGTAAATGACAGAAAATCAGGTATTTGTTAAATATTAGTCCTCAAAGAAAGTATAAATATGCACTGCACAGCCCTAAAATAGTCGTATGGGCTGCTATGTCCGTCGGATATTTCAATGAGGTTTATTGTTCTTCCTACGTTGTACATTTTACAACGAAACAAAATATTTAACTTCAACCTCCTTCTTTGCTTGTTTATAATCTCCATATCGCTAAATGTGCAATTGTAACGTGGATGTTTCGATATTGCACTTATAAGTTTTGTATTACAGTTAATATCGATCAATCGCCTATTTTCAAGAGTTATACTTGTATTATCTGTTCTGCCGTCAAACGTTTATGAGGGCGATGCGACGGGTGAGCCATGTTAAGCATAGTGATTAAGTTCACCATCTTTTACAAGCGTTTTAAGCCGATAAAAGATTGACAACGAAAGCCTAAGGACAAAAACCCTGTAAGAACGTCGAGCATTATTTCTTATCGGACCCGGCGGTCTAACGTGTAAGTCGCTACCCAACATTACTATAAAGAAATAACACTTGACTTTATCACGGTATTTTTGTCGTGGTATCTTCGTCGTATACTATAATTTTGCCGAATCTGAAAGAGTGCCATCTTGACACGGGGTCTACGAATTTATTTCCTTATCCGAGTAGAAGGTATGTTTTTTAAATATTTCGGCTGAAACATTTAGTGACCCTGTTCGGGTTTAATCCCACAACCTATGGGTTCAGAGACAAACATGATAACTATTAGACAAATTGAGCCGGGAGTACTTGTTGAATTAAGTAATATAGTTCCTATAAACCTATGCTGACTTCCACCAAAAACGTAACAACTAGAGTTAGAGGAGCAATTTTATTGAAATGTTTATAAACGATGTAATTTACTACTACAAACGATTAAAATTTAAAAACAATAGAAAGGAATATTTTTTTCTATAATGAGTAGCTCCGTCGCGATTTGCTATGCACTTATTTAACCTGTGTGGCATGAAATCAAGTGATCAATATCAATTTCATTTGAAGCTTCCTAAATCCTCAGCCAAAGATGGTGCAAGTCGTGGAGGATGTAGTAAATCATCTAGCCGCCTACCGAGCGCATTCCAAATATGCTCAATAGATGACAAATTAAGCGACCGAGCAGGCATGGGTGGAGGACAACATTAACTTGTTCCAAAAACCGTGTTATATTTCTTGCCGTATGTGGGTGCGCATTGCTTTGTCGGAAAATTGGATTTTGCAATATGGAAGTGCAACAGACTCCAGCATATTGTCAATGTAACCAGCTGCATTTAAGTTGCCGTCAATGAAGACTAAGGGTTATCTGATACCATAACATATTTCACCCGATATCTTCACTCCTACTGTGAGGACTGTGTTGTGCTCCACAAAAAAATGTTGAATTTTTGCGTTCTTCGCAAACAAAATCAAGACTCGTCGCTGAACACAATTTGATGCCATTCTTGTGCCCAATTCTCTGTTTCGTTTCTTCACTTTCGTCTGCGGGCACAGTGAAGTGAAATCAGAAGAAGACACAAAAATAAGTGGTATTACTTGATAAACAAGTAACATTGATAGTATGCGTCCCACATCTTCCATCAAGTCTAATTCAATCGACCAAAATTTGGAAAATCTGTCTATTGTGGCCAAAAGCTTAAACGACGTTATTCAAGATCTATAGTACCTCGGAGACGCCCAAATCTAGGACAACGTTGTTAAGCCCCTTATTCTGGACCAACATCTCAACACGGCTTCATCACGTTCTACATGGCCAGCGAAAGTCCGACTTTTCTCGTGCCAATAATACAACCACGACACAATCATTTAATTGACGATAATTTTCAGGTTTTAAACTCTCGGTATTCTTAAATGCTTAGAATTCGCAATTCGCAAAATTGACAGTTATTACATATTGATGGTTCTATTTCATAAAATTGATTGTTACTACGTGGAAACAAACAAATTAAAAAAAAAATAGCTAATTGATGGATTTTATTCACATCTTAATCACTACTTTGCTTCATCAAAATATTTTCTAAAACTTTTATTAAATTGATTACCAACTGCCGTGTGTTGCAATTTTTATAGAAGTCTGTATATGTATGCACAAAAATGTATAATACAAGCTATTGTATCAATTTAGAGGTTATGTTGTAATATTATATTATTTTCAATTACATACTTACATTATTAACTATTCTTACGTAATAATCTCCAATGACTGACAAAACGTAACATTGGCGTCTTTGAAAAAAATTGTTATCAGACTTGAAAAGATTATAGTGTGCTTGTGTTTTTGAACCCACGTTTAGGAAACTATTTTGAAGTTCTCAAAATCTTTAAACGATGCTTTTTGACACACTGTTTGTGTTACAATTACCAATTCCTTTCGATTTCAATTACTTCTTTCGCCAACTTGCTTGTACTATGATTGTCCATGTAATTGCTTACTTTGCAGTGATATCAACATATACCTGCAGATTGTTACTCGACCTGAAATACGTATGATTTTCCGTGTCAACTCTGCTTTCCAGGAATTCATTACTGAAATATCAACGTTTACAATTTTAGAAGTTGTAGAATTATAGCAAAAATAGTATTGCTTTCCTCCATCGCATTATTTATCATTATAAATCGCATGTGGATTTTAATTAAATCTTTTCACTTCATGGACTAAACCGCCACACTTAGTCACTTGTTTCCATGCTAAAACGATGCTTTTAATCTCAAGGAAATAAAATTTTAGCTTAGTCCCAAGCGAATTAAAGTGCTTTAAATTCCGCATAAACAAAGTAAATCCTCGGCAATAACAAAAATTAACCAATTAATAGTATATGATATATCTAAGGAACTAAAGTACCTCTTTTAATCCTGACAGCGAAAGTTCATTTCTCGTGGGATGGAAATGTACTTTAGTTCTGAGGTATATGCATTGTTTTTTGCACTTCCGAAAAATTTAAAATCAAAAGGATCTAAGAGAGGAACATTGCATGATTTTGCAAGAGAGATTAATGTGTGTTGTATTTTTATTTAAATACTTAGTTTGTGTATAATTTTAGATTTTTTACGACCACCGAATACGCTCTATAATTTTGCGTTTTAAGGGGCTTATAGCAGATAAAACTGCCAATCACCTACTTTGTAAGATTTCGTAACCTAGTGTCTTTGAATGGCAATTCTTTAGCCGTATAATTACGCCTATTTTAATGGATAAAGATGCAAAACCAGCATTCAGTGAAAAAAACGTTTATTGTAACTGCAATGCTCAAAGATGTTCATCTAATTATAAATGTGCAGAAAAATATTTTTGTACAATTAGTTGAATTTTTCTAGCAAGATGTGTAAATATTCGTCAAAATAAAAAAGTACGAGATTGTTGGTTTTTATCAGTGTACATACCACGTGGTAGCGGATGGTAAACATAAGCTAATCGAACGCGGAATCCAAACACCAACTTAAATTCACCATTAGCAAAAATTTACATATTTTAGAAAAAGCCTCAAATAAAAAAATAACTAGGGTATTTTTCGATTCTAACAGTATAAACGCAATTATAATTGAGATACAAATAAGAAACTACCTCGCATCTCGAAAATTTCAATACGAAATTAAAATCTCGAAACAACTATTGTAGTTTTGTGTATATCAATAATAAGTTATTACTTCTAGTAAAAATTGAAATCAATTGTTGCACTCAGAATAAAACGGTGTGTAATTTAGGTAAAGATTGCTTCGAAAACTTAAAAATTGCGAAAGTTCCAGCGGGTTAAGCTGACAATTATGTTGAACAGTAGTCAACTTACAATTTTTGAAAAAACGCAAATTTGACACTAAACGCATTTGAATGCGGCCGCGTTGCCTTCCAGATTCTGATACGGCAGAAAATTTGGCATGGAAAAAGTTAAACAAGTCTTTTAGAGTAAACAATGTTCGACTTAGAAAAAAGCAAGGAACTAGAAGGAAATGGATTTCCGACTTACTTGTTTTACGCAAAGAATACTACAAACAATTATTAAAAATAATTAAAAAGAATCTCGTTTAGAATATATTCCCATTTTTAAGTTAATATAGTTTAAATATATTCACTGAAGCAGTGCTTGCAAGCAACAAACTAAACAATCTTAAATCACACTCAAAATTAGCATCCACCTATGCGTAGCAATCACTGTAACCGTTTCCCAGTCAGGTGTCGCAGTTTGCTCCATATTGAAATTTATTTGTTAATTATGAATCCGCTCTTTTATTTTTAATCATGTAGGGCTGACATTTCACACAATGTCCCGGTACATACCATAATTTAGGCAAGTCTTCATAATACAAAACTTAACTTTTTTGGCTCTCTAAATAAAAAGTAGAAATGTTTACAGAAGAACAACAGCTGTCCCAAATTCTGGGTTCTTTTTGAATAATATGCCGAAAACTACATTGAATTTTATAAATTTTTAAGAGAGCTGCGTTGAAATTACGATATCGACGGATTATATAGACCTCTTAAAAATTTTGATTTACTAACTCATCAACCTGCATTATAATAGTTTGGAAGTTTCGGTAATGGTGCATCGCTTTAAAATAAATGCCGGCAGATTCAATTTACAGTAGGCTTCCTTCATTTAAACATTTAGTTTTAAAAGTTATTGACTGTACCACCTATAATTGAGGACTCAATAGCGTACGTATTTATAATTTTGCTCTGATAACTTGTCAGCTCTCGCTGGTTTTTCTGTGACATTCACGCTATTTAAATTAATAAACTTCAACATGTTTTACGAATTATATTATATACTTATAGAATTTTAATTAAGAATTCAATTAAAATCATGAATCGTTAAAAACATCCTTTTATTTAAGCATAATCTGCCTTTTTAGTAAACTATTTCAATGTACCTCGTAGAATAAACAAATTGATGCAATCTTTTAAATCCCATATAAATGCAAAGCTTGTTACAGCTGTGTAAACATTACGTCAGCACGATGATACAATGTATCAGAGTTGGTTAAATTTTACATTTTTAAAGAGCTAAATATAGAACGCCGACTTATGAAAATAGAATTCAGTAACAATCAAAGTAAATAATTTACTTCGTTAAAGCAAAAACTAATACAATATTTATCCGAAAAATTGGATTAATGTATCTAGTATGAGGTTTTGACGTCATCAGAAATCAGCTACGTGCAAAATAACACGTGACCATAAACGTTGCCTGCAAGAGGATGATCTCACCAATGCGCGCAGAAGTTCTGAGTAAACCATGCTTAAGTAAAGACGTATAAAAGCAATTATTGTTGTTCGGGGGTGCCCTTTATTCTTTGTTTTAAGAGAATACTGGGCTTTAGTTAAAGAATTTATGAATCTGTTGGGGTTAGCGGCCTTTTGCAGAAATTACCGAATGATCGGGATTTGTTCTTTTTAAACGAAATGACGGTCATTACCAATATATATCTTTCCACCTGCAAAAGGGGTTATCGTTCCTAAAAATAGAAGATTGGTCCATTCCTCGAACACTAAGTAAATATCCATCTGTAGGTGCTTTATATTTTCTTTGTTCGTTTATTACGACCTCAGCAAGAGGCAACTTCCTGGGCAAATCATTTGTAATTACCACAAGTGTGCATCACCGCCGATCTAGTTTTGTTTAAGTTAACGTAAATTTAAGATTATGAAAGTTACCGTATATTTTACTTAAATACTACAGGAATAAATAAATTACGGACTTAGAATTGGTAGTGTTGATTTAAAAAGGATTACTTTTGTCAAACGTTTTATGTTTTAAATATTTTAAATTCACAAATTGTAATATATTATTTTGTATGTAAACTTATTAATTTTAGGATTACCTCTAGTTACAATACTCTGGGTATCCAATGACTTATTTCGTATTTTTGGACGCATTTCGTGCTTCTAAAATTTTTATGTCGTTAGCGTAACTCTAGAGCTCATTTCTACAGCCTGTTTACGTTCATTCAAGTCTTTCAGCTGTGTATAGAAGCTAATGCTCTCATTTTTATTGGACATGAGCCTAGAGCCCCGCTAACTAATGTGATGTGTTTCTAGTACCTAAGTTTTACCTAGTTTCTCGTTCACAATTGAATTTATACCTATTTGTGTAAATCGTGCGAATTTAAACCAATATATAGATGTTTGTGTGCTTTGAAGTTTTGTTTTCTTATTTAGTCAAATTACAACTTAGAGTGCTCCTTTATTTGGCAAATTTATTAATTATACAGGTCCTAAAGTATTTATTTCTGAATTATTATTGCTTGTTGAAAGAAATTAAAGTCTAGTTCACTAAATGATATATCGGGTGGTCAATATTGAGATCAGCCCTCAGTTATTTTATTCAATGCACCGCACGCTTTCAATCTTTGCAAATAACGTAATTAGTAGTTCAATTTTAGCCAGCATCAGTTATTTGACTTCCAATACAGGGTGATTTTAAGTGAATGAGCACCTTTAGCATAAGAACCTTTTCTTTCAGTTTTGAATCCCGTTACTGCAGTACCGTTAGCGTCTGTTTTCCGTTTTAAAAGGTAAGGTCAATTTATATCGTGGTGTCCTTCGAAGAAGCAGTTACCAATTTAGACTTATTTTCCCGACCGTGTTTAGCTTCGCAGTACCGAAGAACCACGCCTGGTTCCACTGTAGCTTTGCCGGCCGTTGTTAAACACTGGTGATTCTGCCACATGCGTTATTTCGATTTCGTCTTGTGACAAACTGTTGACACATTTAGTGCGCTATAAAACAATTAATGTAAATCATAGCATTTTTAACGTTTAATCTAGCGATTGTTAAGGGGCATTTAATTTGTACGGTATGCTTTTGAACATAACGTAAATTGTATTGATGATATAAAGATCTATTATTATAGGGTGGATTGTTTTAAAATTAAAAACAAACATTCGTGATTTGCCTCATTTCAATTAATTTTACTTGAATTTGTTGGTAAACTAAAATTTACTTATATTTCCTTTTAAATGTAGTTGTATTGTTTTAAAAAAAATTAACCTTCGTATTTACTTACCAATCGTTTGATTTATACAGAGATAGCAACAAAAATACAATCAATGGAAACCATGATTTTAAAAGCCAAATATCTGACCATGTATAATTTTTGTTCTGTCAAATTAACGACATATGAAGGTAACAGCAAGAATTCAACTGTGCTGTCAGATTTATAAACGTCATTGAATTGCTTTTAATAAACAATTTTATTAAAATACAAAATAAAAAAATTGTTATAATAAATGCTGGAATTGCTGTTCTTCATATGCAGTAAAAATTACTTTTGTTGAACTGTACAAAACCTCAAAATTCAAATAGATGCTAATCTGGTAGAACACTACTTATATTAAGCGATATCGGATATGCCTTCAAAAATTCATGGTTTGCGCTGATCATGCTTTTTATTACTCTCTGGGTAATTACTTACGATTTACTTTATCATACCCAACATCTACATCTTCGTTCTCACAATTATTTCAAATTTTGTATTTTGTACTGTGTATTTGTACTATTAGCCTTATTTTAGCTATTTCATACCACTAAATTTAATATACCCCAGGTTTCGGTGGAGAAGACGACCCCAAATTCATTATAACCATTGATGCAATATACTGCGGCACAAGTGTGCGAAACAGACCTTGTAAACGGGAGGGTATAGTGCAAAATGGAGCGAGGCGTGTGGAGTAACAGTAGGAATGTATGTAAGGCTATAAAGCTCTTTATATGATAGCTTTAACTTTAATACAAAAATCCATAGTGATTGAACGATTTTGATAATACAACTAATTAGTGATAGGAATAATGAAATAAATCTTTATCCCTACATATAAGTATACGGGTCCAGATTTCATGGTAGTTCTCAGTTTACCACATATCACTTACCCTCATGCCATAAAACGCGTCATAATTAAAACCAATTTTGCATTTACATTTTGTGGGTCGACAAATGTGTTAAGAAAAGAGTCACTATTTATATATCACGGAGCTTTGATGTTACTTCTCTATGTTCCCTGTGTTTAAAAATTTTATTATTTAACACATGAGAACTATTATATTCACAAAGAGTTCGTACTTGGATTATCTATACCGTAAGTGAAGGTCCATATATCTTTAAATCTAACTACATCTTAGGACAGGCCGTCAAGTTTGTCGTCATGGCATAATTTTTAAAAGTCGTTTAATCACATTTATTAAATTTCTTTGAGGTCAGGTGTAGGGGTGGAAGCAAAAACAACTAATAGTCTTGGAAAGGGTCATAAGACATGGTTGCCTGAAATACACTTCTAACATTCTTTAAAACCAGATTATCTTTATTGTTTCCTCGCGGGATCAATGGGCATTGGGAAGAAATAAAGAATAGATAAATACCTGAGTGCAAATGGATTTTTTAAATTTACCAGCGGGGATTAATCTCAATATACCGGTGGTGACTGGCTCAGGTGTACATAGGGAATTCAACGTTAAACTTTACTTGTTCATATAGCAGTTTAATTTCAAGAAAATCTGTAAATACAAAAAATGCTCAAAACTAGAAGCTGTCTATGATGTATTATCCACGAATAATACAATTTTATTACTAATTTGAAATAAAACGAAATGTAGTATTTAAATACAATAATTTGAAATGCTATTATGAATGTCGTATAGTCTCGTGGCTTTAGTGATTATTATTTGACTTCGGAAACGGAATGTCTCGGGTATAGTTCCCGCTCGGGTCATACCTATCTAAAATTATTTTTCAATTTTTTTTATTTTAAACTACTAATTGCTAAACACCAAATTATTACATAACTTTAGTCTCATCTTTATTGTCAGGGCTACAACAATAAGTAACTTAGTGCTGGTCTTCTATCTCTAGTAAAATTATTGATTAGATAATTACTTTGGTTACGATTTTGTTAACAATTGCTTCCATAGAAGTATAGTATAGTAAATGTTCAAAAAGATTTCTATCAATAGTCAAAAATAACCTAATCCATCATTAAATTCTCATCGAATATTTGCAAGTAGCCTTATTGTGATTCTATCACATTCTGTTTGAATTACGTTTTTTAAAGAATCCATGCTTTGGTGATTTATTTTTCAAATGGCCCCAGAGAAAAAAGTTTTTGGGGAAAGATCAGGTGAGCGAGCTGGCCAATAAATAATACCACCGCGACCAATCCAAGAGCTCGGAAAATTCTCATTAAGAAATTCTTGAACATCTCGATGTGTGTACGCAGGTCAACGATCACGTTGAAACTACACTTCTTGGCTGTCCCCGATAATATTTCGAATTGCTGGTACAACGTGGTTTCTTACCAAATTAAGATAAGTTATACCACTCAACATTCCATCAATAAAATATGGTCCAATAATACACGAGCCTAAAATACCTATCCACACATTTACCTGATTGCGATACTTGGTGTGGATTCATAAACACAAGTTAAGATTCTTTTTGCTCAATACCTAAAATTTTGACTATTTGATTCACCTCTTAATTTACATGTGGATTCGCTAATAAAACAGATATTTTTTTAAAAAATTCGGTCATTATTGGTGTTTTCCATTATAGCTTGACAAAACAACTGTATTCTCCATATCCTGCTCAAAAATTTCTTGGTGTATCGAATATTTGAAAGGATTTATAGTGCTCGACCTTTAATATTCTTAAAACTGTGGTGTGGTGAATATTTAAGTTGCTGGAAATCTGTCTTAAACTACTATTGGGATTTTTAGTAACAGCCAAAAAAACATTAATTGTTTTATTATTTTCTAAAATAGTTGCATCGGGATCAGCAACAATAGCACCAACGCTGCCTACATTTTTATAATCATTATCCTGCATCTCATTATTATCAGTTTCCTCTCTATTAATATTTATCTCACATTTTTCAAAAATACTTCCAGTTAAATTGAATCGTTCAATCGTCTTTCTAATTGTTGTTAAAGTAGGTATTGGCCTGTGAGGATATTCTACACTAAACAAATCCCGTACTCGATGAATAGAATTTCCAAAATAGTATCATTTTATAAATTGGATGTCCTCGTTTATACTAAATTTGTTTGCCATTTTAATGTTTAAAGAATAAATAGTAACATTAAATTATCAAGAGATTCGTCAAATTCGTCAAATTTGGCGTAAAATTGAAACTTTTGTTTTTCATGGATAGGACGATTTATTTACGATAATAATTATACAAAATTAGTAATTCTTTTAAATAAAATTTTGTATGACAAAAACTAACGATGGTGTTTAGAATAAACAAGAATTTAAAATTTAAAAAGAATTGAAAAATAATTTAAAATAAAAATGGGCTGAGTGGGAACTGAACCTGAGAATTTTCGTTTCTCAAGTCGAATAATAACAACCAAAGATAAGAGACTACGCGATATTTGTATTAAAGTTTCAAATTATTGTATATATATACCACATTTCGATTTATTTCAAATTAATAATAAAATTGTATTATTTGTGAATACTAATCCATCAAAATTAATTTATCACAGATAGCTTTTAATTTTGAACACGTGGTTTAAACATTAGGATATCCATTTGTATACATGGTAAAGAGGGGAGTGTAGAAGCATGATCGATTTAATCGTTTATGATGAGAGGAGACGTGAATTGGTAAAGGACACACGAGCAGGGCATTTATTTTAGTTTGGAATAAATAATTAGTTCAACAATTAGCAAACACAAACTAAATGCGAAGTCCAGGTAAAGACCCATTAATTGTATATAATTTAAATTATTTGTACCGATTAACATTTAGAACATCCTGTAG
>JAHWXV010207852.1:0-31427 GCA_024586415.1 Phrixothrix hirtus | reverse complement strand
AGAGGCCGAGTTCGTACTGTAAGTAAACTTATTATAAGAGAACATCCTGTCGTTCGGGTGTTCTTTGTGATTTTCTTTTTTTTATAGTGAACGACTGGCGTCCTATTTGCTCTTTACTGTACTTTCTTTTTTTTGTTTACTTTTACCTAAAGCCGACTTTGACGTTATCCGAACTGAGAAGAGACCAGCCGTGAAGTGTTAGGCTTGGCAACTTTATACCTACACCGATTACACCATACCCCCCCTTCTCTACCGCATAGCTACTGAGCTAGAATCCGTGGCATACTATCCCCCAATGGTCTAGCTGGAAAAGTACTTGATGACACTAAAATAAAATTATAGTATATTACAATACGAAATTAGTAAGTACCTTATTATGGTTCGAAAAAAGTTTTTAAAAAAACGAGACCGGAAGGGTCGAGTATTACTAATTTTCGAGACCTGTTGTACTACGGCACCTAACAATCGTGTATCGTACACTCTTTCTTGGGGTAACGGCAACTATCAACCAACTTCAACAATTTGATATCAAACCTTTACTCCGTTTCATAACAGTATTAGTACCGTTATGAACCATAACGGGCGTTATTATATCGAAATGTGACAATTAACATAGCTGGTAGCGGTGTCGCAAAAATACTTTTTTGGTAATCTATAGAATGTCTCCGTCTTCAATACCTGTAGTATCAGCTGTTAAGGTGTTTGAATTCAAAATTTACCCGCAAAAAAATGCCAGACAAGTGAGTAAAGACATTTGTTGTCAATGTTAAAAAACAAAAGCATTGTGGTTAGCATGTTTGCCACCACAATCAAAGGACACGAGTTCAAACCCGATCGGGCTTGGTAAATTTTTTAACGGGGAAAAATGTAAAAATCACACTTTCTTCTCGGTTAAAGAAGTAAAATCGTAAGTCCCGTGTCAATGTGATGTTTGGCACATTAAAAATCTCTACTGGCGGTAGAACTTCTCCAGATTTGGCAAAATTCTAGTAGGCATGGCGAAATGGCTATATGGTAGTTCGAGTCCAAGAGGGCCAAAGAAATTTCCGCATCCCGAAGTTTCAGGCACAAAACAAACAAACAAAGGCACAAATAGTAAGATAGAAACATTTTATTTGATGAATTTATCGCGAACAAAAGTGATTTCGCAATTACCTTGAAGATGTAAACTAATAATTCGTCCTGTAAAGTCAGATGCCGTTATCGTACTGAAATTTAAAGCCAGAAATAAAGCCTATGTACTTAACCATACACAATATTCATAAGATTTGTTGCCACGCGACTATTTACCAAGATGAAGATCATATTTAAATTATGCTGCTTTGATATGAAATTGCTGCCAGCCGTTCAAGCAGCGGCGTCGTGATTGAAGCATTACACCATTCATTTAAATCACTTTTAATTATCATTCGTATATAAATTCAGAAGACTATTTTGAATAAACAAATATAAATTTTCAAAAAATGTTAAACGTTTTTTCATTGACTCAGTTCCGATGGGTCTTACACGCTGTGATTGTTGGTTTTTATGACTGAAGCTTTTAACTGATAAAACTTCTTCTCCCCCAGTAAACACTTATGTGCTGAACTTTACATTTATACGGGACCTACAGTTTTAGTTCCTTGTCCGAAACAATGTATTTTTAAGTTTTTCTTCTACTGAAAAATTACCGACCTCATTTGAATTTGAATCCACCTTCGTTAAGCTAAGAGGGGCATGCCAATCCCTAAGGCATCAAAGCTGGCCTGCTAAATAACGATATTGAGATGTAAAAAATCAGCGAAAGTAAAACAAAATTAATATAAACAGATTTCACTCTGGCTGTCTATTTTATTTGCGTATTTTTTATCTATTTCAATTAAAATTAAAAGAAAGTTAATAAATCATAACGATCGAGTAAATGTTTTAAATTTGTTATTTAAAAAAATTATATTTGTAATAATCCACCCATTCTCTTGAAAAATAAAGTATTTTCAAGAAAGTTTTCTTTGACAATGATCTTTATTTAAAAAGGTCAAAACTGTTAGAAGGTCGTTATTAAATTATTTTATATATTTAGATTGAGTTTTTAATTTAAATAATTTTAAGAAAATGGTTCCCACGGACTGGGATCGAACCTTATAGCCTTTCCATTCATAACCTGGCGAGTCAATCGCCACCCTATGCCATTTTGTTCTGCGAACAAACTTGTATAACTTTTTTCCAGATTACTCGATTTACACAGTTTCCTAGAGCAATAAATTAGTTCACATAAAAAAGCTTTAAATACACGGTAAATAGAAATAATTAAAAAAAATCGTTATATCCAGTTTCAAGAGTATTGTAAAAGACCTAAAAATTTAAATAAAACAGAACTTGAACCAAACCTTTTAGCATGCGCGGGGCGATGTTAGACTTATATGTATAACGTTTCTTGTTTCTCAGTTTTTGAATTGTGCTGATATTGTAGACACATACACAGCAACAGCTTTTAAAAACACAATTATCCGAATTCAGAGTGCTCCAAACGTGTATTTCCTAAAACGTATTTAATGCAACAAACTGTTTTAAAAGAAATCGATAGAAAAAATAGTGATTAAAATAATTTAGTAATTTTTGTTCAAAGAAACTAAATCAAATAATCCTCTGAAAATTAAATTTTATGAGGTACCCGATTTCATTTCTGCAAATAAAGGAGGGAAAAAATTATAAACAATTTAAAGCATATGTTTGCAATATAGAAGCCCTACAAAATATCTGTTGTTTTATACATTTTAAATGTGACCGTATATTATAATTATTTAATACTAAGTTCCTCCGATGATAAATTTACATGTAAAAATTCGAAACTAGTAAAAGATAATGTTTTAAAACAAATACATTGAGACTACGGTTTTTAGTTTACCTTTTTAATAATTACAATGCTACAATGTATGGACAAAAATATATTGTTTTTTTATGACAGTTTCTTAAGATTTACGGATCATGACAAAATCATATTGTATCCCTTTGAAACCAAATACCTTTTAATTTTTATTGCTATTTTTTATTTTAGTTTTACTTATAGAAAGAAGTACAATCATATTACAAAAAGTTTTATTTTGAGTCATCACATTTCGCCACAATTTTATCAGATATATTTTGGTATGCATTTTCTAATAACTCGCATAACTTGTTATTCTTGAAAGTTTCATTTAATTTGCTAGTAATAATAATAGGTCATAGCTATAATAATCTACATAATGTCGGATTGGTTAAAATTTAAACAAATGTAACAAATTTTCTGTTTCGTTGAAAATTGCTTTCACAAATTATATTAAAAATCCTTGACGAAATTTTAGCTAAATTGCAAAAAGAATACAAGAAGACCTGAAATGTTGCATATTTGCTAAAGGTCGTATCTAATTGGAGTATAATTTGATTGAGTTTCTATAGTAACGGTACGGTATTCCCACATAATTTAATTATCTTCCTAACAACCTAATTGATTTTCTTCGTTTTTCGATGTAGAACTCGTATTAATGATAATTTACGTTTATTTTATTTAAAAGCTTTGATAATTGTATTTGTTTTGATAAATTCGTTTCGATTTTAACTTTAAAATACATGGCGAAATCCTGGGTGTTACAAAAATATTCTGTAGATGATATGTAAAAATGTCTAATGAGCAATAATCAAAAAATATTGATCGTTTTCAAGCTATATCAATTTAAGGCAGTTGAAATTAGTTTTTGAATTACATAAAAAAATTCTACTTGCGGGATTGAAATTTTATTAATCAAATGATTTATTAGTACTTTGGGTGGTAACATTAGCCGTAACAAAGTGTTTTCTACATCGTTGTTCACCGCAATGAAAATCAATTATTAACATATTGAAATGTTTTGGGTTTGCAAATAAAAATTCGCAAGAAGCTGAATCTGTTTATCGTACAAGATTTCTCCAAAATCATTGTCCAAATCGAGAAACGTTTATGGCCTCTATTCTTAGTTACAAGAATGAAGTTCTTTTGCGAGAGCGTACGCTAACGAAGGAAGATCAAATGTCGTTAGATTCTTGGTAGGTAAATGAAAATTAAATCTTGAATTGTGTTAATAAAGGTCTTTCCGGCAATAGACGAGGAAATCTACCTCAAAAATTGTTTGCTTTCTGTTCATTGCTGCTAGCAATTTTTTGTTATTTCATCTCTAGAGTGTAGTGATAAAGTTTGGTTGAATGTTTTTGTGACATCCTGTATAATGATCCATTAACAGTCTATAGGAGTTGTTTTAAGTTAATTCAGGTCGCTTTAAAGTCTCTTATTGATAAAATGCATAACAGATACTCAATATTGATCAAGCACTCACGACATTCGGGAAAGAACTAAAAGATCATGGGGTCGCTGAGTCTAAACCAATATCGAAAAGTCATTCGAGGTTAAATTAACTGGACTTAAGTAACCGCTAAAGAACTAAAAAAATGCATCGTTATAGTGATTTGAATAGTTGGTAATAAAAGTACATTCAGTGTTCGTATATCTTTAGAAAGATCGTAATGAAAAACACGAAAACTTTTGCAAATCGTCTGCAACGTTTCGCGTCTAAAATGGACCTTATTGAATCTCTTAGCAAAATAGACGTTACAAAGGAGATCATTTTTGGGCCAAGTTTTAGGCTAAATAATTTCGCTGAGGTATAGCTAAATTGTTACCCGTTTGCGGTAACATCACGGTTAGCATTTCATTTTCTATTAAGTCAAACCATGTAGTTCGAAAATAAAACGAAAAAAAGGCATTACGTTTGTTTGTTTGTTTGTTTTATAACTAAGGCTTTGAAATGCGGAAATTGCCTGGGCCCACGTGTTTTAGCTGCTATAGTCATAGCGTCATATTCACTAGAATTTCGCCAAACCTGTAGTAGCAATTTTTAACGTACCAGGGTATATTTTTAAATTTATCTTCGACCGCGACCAGATTAAAACAGCTTGTCAGGACAGAAATGTCTTGAGAAATCTCCCTCGATCATATCTGAATTTTTTTCGCAAAAGGTGATGTGGCTTGCGTGTATCACAATCAAAAGTAGCCAAATTTCAAATCTACTAATAGAAACAATTTCTTGGCTAGTAAGGCTTTTCATATTGAGTATGTATGTACTGAAAAGGGCAAACAAAAGTAAAATAATTTTACAACTATGTACTTGTAAAAAACTAAATAATGCCAACATTTTGGTAATACTGTTACACATCAGTGCAGTCTGCAATAATAAATCTCAAAACTATTAAGTCTTAAATTTTATTATTTCAGAAACGTCCTCCGAAATATAAATTTTATTAAAAGTTTAGACAAATTGCCAATAATAATTTTGCAATTTTAATTTTATTACCAATATATATCAATTCTCGCAAGTATATGGTGCCAATGAAGAACTGTCTGGTAAAAGTTATTGGAAAGAAACCGTTTTAAAGCTGCTCGTAATAGGAATAGTCGTTTGTGTACTTATCAATGGTTTAATTGTCCTGCTTTATCAACCTAACGTTTACAGTCATGGTACGGTCTTTTATATCAACGATCCTATAAATTCGAATGTTTGCAATGATAATCTCCTAAAATTTAAATTTAGAATCGTTGGGTACCTTCGTCCATTTAAAATTGTCATAAATTATATTTTATTACTATCGCTGACTTTCTTTAATTGATTTTTAACGGCTGTTTTATTAATTTTACTTATGGTTATATCCAAGGTTCTATTTTTGTGCTAAACATGACCTTATCATTACACTACTTCATTCTCAGAGTTCCTTTAACTCTATCCCAAATCGTAAAAACGTAGAACAAAAATCTGAATAATACTGAGTTTGAAGTTTCGTCAAAATATTGAAAATTATGTCTCCGAATTGTATCTGACTAGTAAATGCTGATTATAATTTTTATTTGCATATGTTTCTTTGATTATCTTTTTGAGACATTACCAAATATGTAACATCATTAAAAATTTTCTGTCGGCAGTTCTGCATAGGTTGGTGGTCTTTCTTGTAATAGAAAAGTGACTTATTACATGATCTGCTGGAAAATTTTCTGCAAACTTAAAAAAACAACATTCAGTTAATGGTTTTTCAAAATATTCGCTGTTAGCGTCAATACAACTTTGCAAACGCTGAAATCAATTTTCGAAGCATTTTTTCCAGTCTAACCAGTTGCGAAAATGCCTCCACGGTTGCTTCAGGTGAAGGCAAACGCTCACCGCACATCTTATTTTGATTGTTGGGAATAAAAATAAAAAAAGTCATTCAGTGCCAGATCGGACGAATACGGACAATATGTCATCATTTTTTGCTTTTGACTAACAGTGTACTGTGTTCACGCTTGTATTGTGGTGAAGAAGGATGCACTGATTTCGCTTGTTTTTTTTTGATTTCACCGATGACTTCCGACAAATAAATTATGTATCAATCAGAGTTCTCAGTTCTTTGACTCTTTAAAGCTGTAGGTGTCACATGTCCAGAATTATTGAAAGAAATAAGCGATCATTTGGTTTGCAACACTGCGTGAACGAACAACTTCTGTCGGTTTCAACTCACCTGGAAACACCCAAACAGGATTGTTTTTTAGTTTTCGGCGCGTACGATTAAGTCCAACTTTTGTCTCCAGTAACGACGTGATACACTAAATTTGAACGACCTTGGTTGATTTCTTCAGCATTCCTTGGTATCATTTGACGCGATTCGATTTTTAAGCTTCGAATTTGTATGGGATCCAGCGACTGCACAGCTTCCTTACATTTAAATGATAAAGCAAAATCGTGTGTATAGTGTCGTTTGAATGCCTTTTGATGGCATGTCACATGCCGATCTTGCTCAATCATTTCACGCACAGTATCAACGTTAGTGGCAACAACAAATCTGAATGAACGAACTTAGCAAATTCATCTCTGAGAAAAGAATGTCCACGCTAGAACGTGGCAAAACAACTGCAAACAATCCTGTGCGATGGTGCTTTCTCACTAAAAACCGCATTGAGCCGTTCTATGCATTTTTTGAGCGTTAAGTTGTTGCGAAAATAATAAATAATTGCACGAAAATGTTCACACGAAAGTTTCATTTTTTCACACAATTGCAAGTTCATGCTCAATTTCAGTCATTAATGTTGAGGTATCTGTCATATAGTCAATAAAATCCAAGTATCATAAAATTTCTGGCCAAAGAAGGCAATAACCGAAATATTTCAAGAGAGAATGGTTGCCGAGGATGGTAATAAGGCACCACCCTATTATATCACAAAACGTTAGTCCAAGCAATTTCAGCCCATCAAAGATGCCCCAATTGATCAGGAACAGTCCCATTTAATCGATCAAAAATTGGTCCTGTTTCATGGCAACACAGCAGGAATGCAACTTCTCAAAACTAGCCCAGACCTGGCTCCATCCAACTTTTATCTATTGAAATTATTAAAGAAAAACCTAAGGGATGATAGCCTAAAATCAGCTGTGAACGAAGGTTGCTCGAGATCGAGCAACCTTTCTGTGGACAAGTTTTTTGCAGATCAAGATTTTTTTTATCCAAGCATAAGTTCACTGGAGGGGAAATGGCAGAAGTGCGTTGATATAACCGAGAACTGAAAAATAGAAAGAACAAAAACGTATCTCTTTTATTTCCAAGATAGGAGATTTCTTTTCTAGTTAGCCTCGCAAGCCGTTACATTTTTGTTGTAGCTTTCGCCGTTTTTAAAATATTTGCGACAACATATCCAAGCCCTTTTTAAATTGATTATTGTCAATTGTTTATTCCCCTCAACAGGCGTTAATTAATGTGGACTAGCTAGCGATCCCTCATCGACTTCCTTTTTATTTTCTAATATGACTGGACTGCTTGTGGATTTTGGTCAGTCATCATAGATATGGGGATATCTATTCTCTTTTACATTTATAATCCTTATTTCAAAAGAGGAGAGTAATCCTGAAAGGTTTTGCCAAATGCATCGGAAAAAATTTTTTTGACAAAACAAAAAATTTCCTTTTATCACCATGCATTTTAAATTGCTTCTTCTAGACAGTTCAAAACCACCTATTTTATCTTCTAAAAGGCCACTTATTGATAACGTGGTTAGGAATCAAAATCGAAATTGTAACAATGTAGTATGTAATCGTCAATTGTATCCTCAATTTGGATTAAGCAATTATTTATGCTTGAATCTTATCGAATTCAAACATTATCCTTTTTCCACCGAACGTTATACCAATAATATGCTCCCCAAAATATTTAAGCCGCAAGGCAAGTATCCATAATTTACATATAATCATTTGTCAGGGCTGTATTTAACCAGAAGTTTTAAAATGTAATAGATTTTCTAAAGAATATGAAGGAAAAAATATGTTCCAAATTTTTTTAAAAGTCTGAAAAAATATGAGCCATATTCCGATTTAAATATTCTCTACCGCCTTTTAGGTAATTTTTAAACATGGGTTTAATTTAACTGCAAGGTTAACATACGACCCATTGAATATAGAATTTAAAAAGAACCATTTACAAATGGGAATTAAAGATACATTCAATACAGAAGAACAAGAAAATCAGTCAATGTAACGAACCGTTTAGATGAATAAAAAACTAATAAAATATAAAATAAAGGAAATCAACAAATGACTCAACAATAATAATTGTAGGAAAATATTTGGCATTAAACAAATAACGTTAAATGTAAAACACAAATCGTCGGGAAAATTCAAGCTACGGTTGACGCAAAATATGTGCAAAGTTAAGAATTAATGGAACAAAAAAGCCAAATCGAAGTTAACAGCAAACCAAAGAAATGAATGTAAATTACATTTCTTGAAAATTGTTTACTCAAGAAATAATTACAGGAGAATGAAATATAAGCAATAACCGCAGGTCTATCAACAGGCCTTAGTTCTAATAACCATGAAGTAAAGAAGAAGAATACTGTTATGGAGAAGAGAAGTTAATATACGAGTCCGGTCTGATTAATGAGGTAACTAACATAGAGATGGCGCCATAATCTACGCATGCGTGTCATTTAACAATTTTATCATACGTTATAAGACAGCTGTCAAAGTTTCAGCCAAATACGTTGCGTTCTTTGTCTCTTACAGTTGTTTAAACTAAACGTGTTACGTTGTTTTGTAAATATGGCCAAAAGAGAATTTCGTGCTTCCATATCTCCGGGAAAAAACCCAAAGAAATTAAAGAAGAGTTAGATAATCACGACGAATCTGCGCCATCATTTAAGACAGTTTGTTTCTGGGCGAATATATTTAAACGTGGCCGTACGAGTACCGAACATGAAACAAGATCAGGACGTCCGAAAGAGACTATCACTAACGAAGTGATCACCAAAGTTCATGATCTTGTTTTAAATGATTGTCGATTAAACGTGCGTGTGATAGCAGACACTATAGGTATATCTAAAGAACGTGTTGGTCATATCTCACATGAACACTTGGGTATGGGAAAGTTGTCAGTAAGATGGGTGCCGCGTCTGCTAACTGTGGACCAGAAATTAAGCGCGTGATAACTTCTGACTGCTGTTTAACCTTTTTTAAGCATAATCCCGCCGAATTTTTGCATCGATTTATTACTGTTGACGAAACGTGGATACACCGAAACAAAAATTCAATCCAAATAATGGGTAGAAGCCGGTTGCAGTGCACCGAAGAAAGCAAAAGTGGTTCCATCAGCTAACAAGGTTATGGGAACCGCATTTTGGGATTCTCGTGGTGTTATCTTGCAAAAGGGCAAAACAATCACAGGTGAGTACTAGGCGTCGTTATTGGACCAGCTGATTGAAAAATTAAAGGACAAACGACCGCATTTGGCCGGAAAGAAGATGTTGTTTCATATGAAAATGCATCGGCTCATTCATCGAACATTGTCACTGCAAAATTAGTTGAATTACGATTGGAAATATTTTGTCATGCACCTTACAGTCCATATTTAGCTCCATCTGATTTTCTCTTGTTTCCAAACTTGAAAAAATGGCTAAGTGGAAAGAAAGTTTCATCTAATGAGGAAGTGATTGTAGAAACAAATGATTATTTTAAGGCGTTTGATTTGTCCTATTATAGTGAAGGCATTAAACGACTTGATCATCGTTGTAACAAGCGCATAGAGTTAAAAGGGGACTATATCGAAAAATAAATGCAAAAAACTTGAATAAAGTACTTTCTTTAGTGCGACTTACCTTAGTTTTCAGATCACCCTCGTACTGAGTTAGTACAAATGAAATAGACAGATTCAGTTTATTATAAATTCCAAATTATCTGTCATATTGACGTAAATTTTTGTAGTGTTAAGAAGCTGTGGAAATTTGACTGGGGTATTGTGTAGTTGGTAATACTCATTGCTGTAGTTGTGGCACAATTAGTGAGTTTTGTGCAGTGTCTCGCACGAAGATGTACGGCCTCTATTTTTTTTAAGGTAACAATAATAGGAGCTACATATCTCCAAATGTTAATGAATTGGTTGATGCCGCAACTTCATGAGCAAAGGGAAAACTTTACTCTCGAATAAGATGGGGCACTACCTCACTATCTCTGTGATGTCGGAAATTTTCTGGATGAATCGCTACCACAGTGCTGGATTGGCCGTGCCACGAACAATAACTGTCTTGCCCGTTGCCCACCAAAAAGCACCTATCTCACGCCGTGTGATATTTTTCTATGAGGATTTGTGAAAGAAAGGGTTTTCGTCCCCCCACTTCTTGGTAATTTAGGTAACATGAAAGAGCGCATCAGAAGAGCTGTAGCAAGTGTCGATGAACATATATTACACAAGGTTGGGGTCGAATTTGACTACCATCTGATGTGTCGTGCTACCCAAGGATCAACATATTAAACAAACATTTGTAATTCACAAGAAAAAAATTCACTACTTCCTTTACAAAGCAGTGCATAGTGATTCTAAGTAAGATTAGTAGAATAAGATTTATAAGCCATCCAAACTGTCTATTTCATTTGTAGTAACCCTGTACTCTATATGCCACACACATTTTTACAGTTTTTCGATTGGATAGATATGAAAAAAGATAATTTTAAAAGCATCTCTCTCTCTCTCTCTCTCAATTCCTCTCTTAGTAAAATATTAAAAATGGTTACAAGCGGAGTCCATTGTAGACTAAAGTTTTCCACATATAGAAGAAAGTACGAGAATATCGTAGAATACATAAGTCGATGCTAAAAAAAGTGTTTTACTCGCAAAATGCATGACTTTGATAGAATAATGGGGTTATAATTCATTTAAAGTACAGAATACTGATGAAATGATGACATTAAAATGGTATATACAAGGTGCGATAATTAAGTAAGGGGACTGATGTGAAAAAAAATATCACTTATGTTTTTAGTCATCTTTAGTGTAATCTCCTTCGCAATAGTTCCCTTCTGCTTACACACACTTACTCCGACGCTTCTGCCACTGCTGGTAACATTTCTGGGACTCTTCTTTTGGAATGTCCTGTAAGGCCCTCGTCACAGCTTTTTGGACATCTTCTGTTGTTTGAAAATGGTGTCCCTTGACCACCATTTTGACTCTTGGAAATTGAAAAAGGTCGCACGGAGCGATATCGGGTGAATAAGGTGGCTATGGTAGTACTGAAAAGCGTTCTGAGGTTAAAAATTGCTGCATAGACAGTGCAATATGGAATGGCGCATTATCGTGATGAAGAATCTAATTATCAGCAATATTTGCACGAACACGGAGAACTCGTTTTCGAAGTCTTCCCACAATTTCTTTGTAGAAATATAGGTTAATTGTTTGGCCAGGAGGCACCCATTCTTTATGAACAATGCCCTTGAAATCGAAGAAGCACACAAGCATGCATTTCACTTTTGATTTTGCATGCAAGCTTTTTTTGGTCTGAGTGATGCTTTTGAACACCATTACGAACGATTTCACGCACCCTGTATGTTGACATCAGTCCGTGAGGTTGATGATCGTCCACTGCGGTCTTCATCTTCAACATTCGTTCTGCCTTCACAAAACATTTTATGCCAATGAAAATCTTGAGCTCTTGACATAACCTCATTTCCAAAAGCCTTCTGAAGCTTACCGTAAGTTGTCGTCGCATTCTCACCCAATTTAACACAAAAAGAAATAGCATATCATTGAGCAATATTTCGCGATTCCATTTCTGTAACGAGAGACAGAAACACGTATTCCCTTCTTACAGCACAACTTACGACTGAGCGGCCGCATCAATGTGTCGCTTGGACTAGAAATAGCTTAGAGATCAAGGTCAAAGATAGAGCGCCTGCGCAAGCTGCAGGGTTGCTACATCTTGCAAAAAAATCAGTCTCATTACTTAATTGTTGTACCTCGTATGCATTAATATACATGTTTGAAATGCAACATGTCAAAAAATAGCACAGTATACTGTATTAAATTTCATAAACAAATATGAATGATAAATATACGTTTTCTGTTCTTAAGAAAAGTACGTTGTAGTAATTATAGCAGTTTAATATTTGATTTATCCACCTATGGCTTTAATGGTGGCAACATCGCTGTGGCATTGACGAACAAAATTGATATAGACATAGTCCAAATTAACGTTTCTTGTGGCCCTCGAAAAATGGATGGCTACTTTTTGATCACTTTTATATTCAATTTTGCCAACAGTTCTCGTTCGGATTAATACCTGGACATTTTTAAAACTTAGTGAAACGAAGATGTGGCAGTAAATGTGAAATGAACCAAAGGAAACTAAGAAAAAATGCAAAAAGGATATTTTACATTTTTTCTCTATGCCATGAAGCAGAATCGTCCTGAAATAACAATTTTTATGCATCCACGTATTAGTCTCTAATTGTTGGCAATAGCTTATTTTCAAGTACGTCATGTAAACTGCAGAATTTATAGAACCTGTATTGAAATTCAGGTGACCAACTCTCTTCTAAGAAGTGCAACTCCACACCATCTGCGATACAAAATGTTTTTCTATCGGCACTATACAATCAGGACGAAATTCTTCTCGATAAATATCTGCTGTAGTCCATTGTTTTTGTAGCTTGTCAGATTATGTAATGGTCAGGATTAAATCTGGTTTCAACCACCCGAAGTTAATTTGCCAGAAAGCTATGGACTTTACACGTATCTTTACTATTAAGAAGTATGATAACTTATAATTCAAGAGATCATATAGTAAGTAGAAAATGGTTTTACTATGTTGGAAACGGTGAGATTAGCTTCACTCTTTCCAGAATCGAGTGAGAGCCTTCACTAATTGTAACGTACCATGAACCGTAATGACTTTATCCAAGACAGTGGATAGAAGAGTTTCAACGAAATCAGAACCTGGAACATTTTGATCTCTTTAATGAACAACGGCTTCAACAATATTCAATTAAATATTAGTGCTAAGTTGTGATCTATTGAGGTGGAGTAGATTATAACGTTGCCCTTCATTTTTTACAGTTGATTGGGGTAGGCACTTGTTATAGAAACCCAACAGAATTGCGGTTTTATTTGTTTTTGTGACCGATACTTCGGGATGCCGAAATTCCATTGGCCCTCTTGGACTTTCACTTTCATCGTGCCTACTAGAATTTTAGTAAATCTAAAGGAGTGGTCACAACCAGTAGGGATTTTTAACATGTCAAACATCACACCCATACGGGACCTACAATTTTACTGCCTTATCTGAAAAGAAGGAACGCTTTTTAAAATTTTCTCCGCTGAAAAATTAATCGACCTCGATCAGGTTTGAACCCGCGTTGCTTGGATGCAGAGGCAAAAATGCAATCCACTACACCAATCGGGGCCGGCAGAATTAAGAAAGTGAATTTATTACGAAAGATTTGGTATAAGCGTTTTGAAGGTCAATTGTGTTTACAAGACTCCATAGTTCCCAGAGGGTTAAAAGATAATTTTGAAACTTTTGTAAATTCGTCATGATAGGCAGTTTCGATAATAAATTATGTTTGAAATGTTGCCACTCCTTTAAAGTATTGCGATGCATTTTTCCTTCTAAAAATTACGTGATATTCAATCAGATATGTATCATTTGTTGGCAGTTTCAGAATGTGCAAGGATTTATATTTAAAAAAAAAAACAGTAAAGTGGTTTTGAATCAAGATTCAAGGCTTGCTGTGACGCTTACCTAAGGTTTGCCAAGCAATTTAATAATTGCTTCCAATTAGTACTAGTACTTAAGTGCTTTTGCGACTTGCCTTTAAATGGTGTACTTTTTAAGGAAAAAGAGGAATCACCATCAATAAGACTGACGAAGAGTACCGGGACCAAAGTACAAGATCTATTATATCGATACAAAAATTAAATTACAATATAATTGTTTTTTCAAAAATAACTGAAGTTTGCCATATTTCCAAGCATGAGATTTCAATTATCTCGTGCAATTGTTTGATGATGTAGTGTTTCTATTTTTCTGTATTTGATTTTATTATTAAGTCAATATTGTAGTTCTTTTAAATTTTAAGTAGCAAACGTGTTACTAGGTAGTCCTAATTTTTTGATATACATTCATTATTGTTTTTCAATCAAAAAGCGCTGAAATAAGGACAATTTTTTTTCCTTTCAAATAGTTGTAGTTTTTGCAATAGTTCTACTTTTTAATTGATTTGTTTGTTAAACTCTGGCTTTTTACGGCCGTTTTGAAAGAAAATATTTTGTATTAGAGGGTATGTATAACAGTTTTAATTTTTCTTAAGCGTAGTTTTCGCCTTTACGGTAAATTGAGCATGAAGGGGAAGCATTTTGGCGTTCATTTAATTTAATTTGGATTACTGTTTCCATACAAACTTGCCGATAAAAGATGGATATCGCTCAGATTTTAGTTGTTTATAACATATCTAAAACCGTATCTCGTTTTTTGTAATGGTTAGCATGTTTTCCTCTACGCCCAAAGACGCAGGTTATACATCCGACGATGTTGGTAAATTTTTAAGCAGAAAAAAATTTAAAAACGCTTTCTCGAATGTTCGACACGTTAAAAATCCATACTGCCGGTGAAACTCCTCTAGGTTTGGTAAAATGGCCATAGCAGTTGAAACCAAAAGGGCCACAGAAATTTTTGCATCCAGAAATCTACGCCGCCTATATCCAAAATTCATCAAAATCGACGGGGATATACCTTGGAAGGTTTCCTTGTTAGATGGTATCCAATATAGCAGTTACCAAAACTCAAATATTTTTAAGCTCGACAAGTTGAGAAAAAGAAACTCTAGTGATTAAATCACATCTGTGATTGGCACACAGGGTCATAGGAACCAAAAAATACGCTTATGGTTGGTTTCGTTGTTAAAGATGTTTATTAATTAATCATAACAGCATGCTTTTTAACCTCCTAAAATATTTAAGATTAACTGGGAAAAATTTTTACCTGAACTTATTAAACCAAAATGGCGCTGAAACTATTGCATTAAAATACGAACAACTTTCTAGCAAAGTAAAATTGCTGATATTGACTTAGATTATCAATTGTCAAAAGTTTTTAAAGTCCTTCAAGATTTGCGGTAGTTTTAAGATTTTCTAAAATATTTTTTTCATTGTTATGGTCTTGGTTCGTGTCTTTGGTAGGATGAAACAAGTATATCTCAAAAAGTATAAAGGTTAGGAGAATAAAAATTGGTAAACATACTTTAATTTTTATACCCAATCATAATCGTGAAAAAAAATAGTACATTACATTTAAAACAATGAAGTCGGTAGCTAATTATGGTATTTCAAGAAGAGTGGTCATCTGGAAAATATTTTTTGTCGAAAGATCTCATCGTATTTATTAGTTACCCATGTAGAATATGATTTTCGTATCGTTTTTTAGTTTTTACATATATTTCTAACCTGTCATGGCCGTGGAATACCTTGTATAATATATTATTGTTTAAATAAAAACTATTGATGTATAAAGGCATAAAATGGACTATGCCATCTAAATACCAAAGTACTTCAAATAGAAGCTTTGTAAATATACGTAGTATGGAATATAAAGTTATTGCTGTGCAGTTAAAGCTATTTGAGTATACCACACACATGATAGATCCAATTAGATCTGAAACCACACAACTAACGTTTGCTTACACTTTACATAGGTATTTAGGGATATTCTTGTATTTTTACTGCAAGAGTTTTTTCCCAAGACGAAATTGATTTTCGCCTATATATAGTGTCCCAGATAAAACACCACAGCTGTTTATATCGAGAACTGATTGAGATATTAAAGTTCGCTAAACGTTACACTTTTTGTCACAATAAAGGTATTTTAACCAGTGCATATAACGCCCCTTTAGCATCGGTGGCAGGGCGAAAATTTGTATTTGTTAATGGCATCCTACAGGTTTTAAAGTGAATTTTGAAAGAGGGTTGAATTCTGATTATAACAATATAACACACGTTTTTATTTCGCTTCGAAGAAAAAAAATATAATATTTGCAAATTAACAATAATCAAGGTGGCCATGAAATGAATTTAGCAGAAATAAGGTGTTACTATACAAATAAGCTGTCACGGGCGCTTTTGGCTTTCCGCCGCAACAATAGTACTAGTGGCCACTAGCTCATCAAAGGAGGGAGGGTCCCTAAGAAGTACACCAGCACTATCAACGCTCTACTAGAAATCGGGGCATAGGAAGCGAAAGAGGACGCCACTACTCCGGATTGCCGCTCAATATATGGAACTGTTCTCGGAATAGCTAGAAACAGTTTCCTGTGCCTTTTGTTAATTTGTCCCGGGGTTCCTTTTGTCAAGACCTCAAGGGTTAGTATAAATTTTGATCGCGGTCTACAGGGTGACCTTAATCAGTACATATGCTTTGAAATTTAAGATATTATCAATTGGCTTATTCTACTGTCAAAAATGAAAGTCTAATTAAATGGCAAGACATATCTATTGACAACGAAATGTGGTTAATTAATCTACACACACAAGCAACAGTTACAAATAGGTTACAGAATAACTTCTGCGTCCTTTGAATTTGGCCTTATTCAAGAGATGGAAGAAGGACTACGCAAATCTACTGACACTAAAATTAGGGTAATCTATATTTAGACACAGTCAACGCAAGTATGCGTCCACGATCTCCACAGAAGATATGTATTAGTGATCTCCCGTCACACGGGAAGGTTTAAGTTCTTACGCCTTTCTAAGGTAAACAGTAAAGAAGCCAGAGAATTACCCAAATTGGTCTGTCGTGATGACATGGGTTCCCGCGCCTGCATAGAACTTCACACGTTCAACAAAACTGCTACGGCGTGACACGCGCTGATCAATTCCCAGTTATATACCATTCCATCTCTTAGGTCGGGTCTTCCAAGATTTGACACTATATTGAGTCCCTAAACACACCGAACGTTTTTTTCTTTAACACAAAAGCAACACACGACCGAATTTATTGCCCTAACTACTCGATGAATGCGTACCCGCTTTTGAAATGTCACCAAACCCTATCAGGCGTTCGGAAATTACGTTTCTCTATCAAACTTACTGGAACGATTAGATTCTTAATCGACACGGACGTGAAGGAAACGCGTCTGTCGCGTTTTTTATCCGATTACAAAACCAACCAATTTGTTTACTTTTCTCTCAATAAATTTCTATTAGTTTTCTTTTCCCCGTTGTCCTGTCAACAACGCCTGTTCTAAGAAACAAATCCATGGCGGCAACTAAAAGAAAAAAAGATGTTGTCCTTTATTAGCGGAACGCCACCAAAATCTAACAAAGCAAAGTAGGAGCGTTTAGAAGAAGTTTTTCAAAAGATGTTCAAACTTTCCACGCTCTCAAATTATAAATTCGATTTTTTAAGTAAAAATGTTTTGAGTACAAAGTGGTAGAACTCAGTTTATACGTTAATATTTGAAGAGGTTGTGTATAATTCAAATATAGAAATATACGACTCAAAACTACTAGGATCCATAAGTAAGGATAAATATGAATTAATGAAATTTACAAAATCGGAAAAGGCATAAATATCGAAAAATTTTCGTTGGCCGGGATGAACCCAGGATTTTTATATAGGTACTCCAACGTGCTAATCATTGCACGGTATTGTCGGCTCTCCGAATCGTGGCAAGTTAGTGTAAACATCGTTACTTCAAAAGTGGCACATTTATAAAAAAAATTTCAACAGGCTGGTATATAGTCCTTGGTAGTGCAATGGTTAGCACGTTGGGGTATCTATCCAAAAATCCTGGGTTCAAATCCCGGCCAAGGAAAATTTTTCGATATTTGTGCCTTATCGATTTTGTAAATTTCATTAATTTAGTATATACGATTTTACCCTAAAGAGTCGCTTGAAATCAAGTTGCTATTGTTTTACTTCCCATTGCTTAAAAATAATGTAAATTTTGTATAAAACAATGTTCTTCAATAGCTAGAATCTGATTTGCAATAAAATCACAATAGTCAAAGTGTTAACTGTTAAACCATTTTGTTGACAAGACTCCTTTGTAAAATGGACCAATTTTAGAATTTGGAAAGTGGTGAAAATTTATAATAAAGGATATCCTGATAGAAGGTGTCCAAAAAATTCGATACTTACAAAGTCTTTAAAGTATAATTGAAGATTTTGTGCACTGCTCCAAATAACTAAATGGACAAAGCCTTTAATGCAATGTAATATTTGTTGAACTGACAATAAAAGTCTATTAGTACCAAGTTGCTAATAATCTAATATCGAGACAAAGTCCTGCTTTCTAATGGAAAGAAGGGGCCTGTACATTGGATTGCTTAAGGCCTTGTCCATTTACTTTTTTGCGGTGGTGTACATCGAAAAGAAATACAGAGAAAAAATCTTGGTATTAAAACCAATCAGCTGTACTTGGACAAGTAGTGCTTCAGCCTCAAATATCGATTCACAAATTTGCGTTAGAATGCGATATCTTGATAACGTTTATTCAAACGATTTTGCATGAAAATTTAGGCTTTATAAAATCCATCTAGTTTAAGAATTGCGTCCAGGTATTCTATAATTTCATAATTGTATTATATAGGATCTATAAGACAAAATGCTCAAGTTTATTGCGATGGTAATTACACAATACCGAGAAGATAACAGTTTTCTGAATAAAATAATTTGGAACGATGAGGCCTGTTTCAGTAACAACGATCTACAATTCACATTATTCGTCAGTCGATAACCCACATAGGTGCGAGAAACCAACAATCAAACTATTTGGCGAATAAACGTTCGGTGTGGTATTGTGGATGGGTATTTAATAGGACTTTATTTTTATAGCAACATTCTAACTGAGGCTAGATATTTACAATTTCTCTAGGAAGAACTGCCAATATTTTTAGAAAATATGCCCTTAGAAACAAGAGGTTACGGGGCTGGATAATTTTTTTATAATTACTCAACATTTACATGATATTTACCACAAACATTAGATCGGCACTCCTTGTCTAGCTCGCAGCCCAAACTTAGCCCAGATTCAATGATGACATATATGTACTTCTCATCTTGAAAAAATTCTAAAACTTCCACTTGTAATATATTCTCATATCAATTTGTTGCAAATGCTATATCTACCTAAAGACCAAAAGGTGTAATATGTACGGATACTTATGGAAAAGTACCTGTGTAAAGTTTATTGGAGCATACGGCAAAAAGAAATTTATTTTAGCAGAACCATAATTAAATTTATACAGGTAATGAAGAAATAAAATTAAAATTGATTGTTTATGGGGTATGGGTGACTTCTGGATTTTTAAATTACACTCGGAGGTGGAAAATGGCAGAAGATGCTGTTTATTTATAACAACGGTAAATAAAAATACTAATCTTTAATACCGCGTTTGTCTTTTGTCATAATATGGAATGAAACAGATTTTTTTAAATATTCATTAGAATTATGTGTTCTAATTAATTTAATATCACAAACTTAATTCGCATTTTCATTTCTGTATAATATAGGTCAAAGGTAAGCATCGATTGTAACGTGCAACAGGCTTACATTTAATAATTTGTTTTGGGGATAGCCGTATGTGCGCAAATCCATTCAGAATATCAATAAAATGCAATTTTTGTGTTCTATGACCCCGATAAGGGTTTTCCCGATTGATAGAATAAGTACTCTCAAAAATTAAAGAAGGCTTAGGAATAAAAGCGGCTATACATATTACTAGCTTTTCTATTTTTTCAATAAATATTAATACTACCTTTACATCATATGTTTACCAATATTCCAGCTTTTACAATTTCATTTGCAAACATTTCATGCGGTGGAATGTTTAAACAAAAAATGGAATAATATACGATAAAATAGCAATCCTAGAGATTGTAGATAATAAAATGTAATTAAACATAAAAAAATACATAGCTCTGAAAATTAAATTATGTCATATTCCTTTTATTGTATAAAACGTTGATTGAAAGAAAGTGACCTTTTCGTCCAATAAATATAACTCAATGCTCACATAAAATGTTATTGATGGCTTTTTATCTCTTAGAGGTTCTAATCTTTAGAGAAGTTGAGACTGATTGCCCCCGATTGCCATACCATCAGTTCTAATAAGATTATTTTAAATATTATTTTGCAATTAATTAATACTGGGTTTAAAAACTAAAATTATGTTAGCAATTGTTAATTGCAATTCTTAGAAAGAAAATCGTCGCGTCCTAAAATAAAATACAAATATTGATGTTTAATTTCGGGAAATCACGAAAGTTTCATTGGAAAACGCTGGTCACGTGCTTATTGGACATGACGATCGATGTTTTTCAAGTGGCATGGACGTAATAATGAAAGCCTATACAAATAACAACCTCGCTCATCATTCATCATTTTGCCTGATAAAATATTTCGCTTCGCTTGTCTAACTTCAAACCGTGCACGGTTCGACCGTCTTTCAGTTTCAGGTTTTAAGGAGAAATACAAAATGAAGGTATTGTGCAGATATTTAAGGTCAATTCCAAAAATAGCACTGCAACTCGATTTGTAGGAGGTATATTTTTAAACCGGATTACTTTTAAACCTTAAAGGATTATTGTATGTTTTTATTAATTTATTTTTAAAAAATGTAAACGCTGGACTTTTCCTACCATAAAATATTTAGATTTAACGGATAGCGAGCTCGAAGCGTAATAATTATATGAGAGAACTATCTTAACTATCAGGATAATATTGTATTGGACTGATATAATAAAATCCTTCATTATAATTATTGATCGGAATCTCGGAAGGCTCATTGGTTTTTCATGTAATTTTTCACAAGACGCATTATTAATTAATTATCAGTTGATAATAGTAATTAATAAATAAATTAGATATTCATAGACTATTAAGACATAAATAATGTTTTAGAAGAGACTAACTAGCAACGTATATTAAAATTATACAGTGAAGCATCTACCGACTTCCTTTAGTGAATAACCTCGAACAGTGAGTTTCCTTTAAGATCTTAATTTTTAAAGAAAACAAAGCATTTTTAATAGGATATGTAAGATCGTTCGATAAGTGGCTTCCTGCGTTGTGGATTTTTTTTAGTTTAATTTTAGAGGAACGACCTCAGTCTATAATTAGTCGGGCGGAAATGTGAGACCTCCGTATTCTTGTTGGGAAGCCACTTCCTGTCAATATTTCTTGCTTGAAAATTGGATAAATTATTTAATTGGTTAGCACAACATTTTAGTCTTGTACTGTTTAATTTATGTTGTCTACGTCTACATTTTACGTTTTTATTGCCATTAATGTGTATAGTTGTGTTTATTATCACTCATATATTGGTATTACTTTTATGCACTAGCATATACATAATACATGCAGTTTTACATAATTTAAGATGTTTTGCCAGGTATAAAGGAAAGCTCTTGTAAGTATTACAATCGTGTGTTGTGCACAATCATATTAGTAATGTAAAAGCAATCATAATTTTACATAACGTTCTTAAATTACCGCAGTAAAGTTGGATTATTTTTCTTCCTCTTTAAAAAGTATAATTTACTCTGACAGTTAAAACCACTAAAAGAAATATATTATTATAACCATTGAAAATGATGGCTAAGTGTTCGCTTTATAACATTACACCTATGGCATACTGTTATTATCCTCCAGTTAATCTATAATCCCAATACATTACATACACTTCAAGACTATTTAATTTTAAAAAAATGCTTTGATTTAGTAATAGCACATTATAAATGCGAAAGACCTGTCAATCAAGACTATAAACAGTCCGTATCTAACGTAGCTGTCAAAACTAAACGCCCATATCAGGTACATTTTTGCAAACTCTAATTAACGTGAAGAAACTGATTCAGTAGGCACCCAAGCATAGCCTCCTCCAAGTTTTAAAACCAGAGTATAGCTGTCTTATCCTTATTTAAAACCTGAATCCTTCAATCAAAGCGCTCCTAGATTTACAATTAGTTTTCACTTTACAAAATTGCAAAAATATACGAGGGAAATTGAGAAAATCATATCACCTATTGTTTTATATCAAACAATGCAATCTTTTTTATAGTCACTCAAATAGCTTCTCTGATGTGAGGGTGTTTTGGAGCATCCAAGTACAATAAAAATTCACACAAAAAAGCAATAATCTTAAAATAATGTCTTATTTTATAATAAATTACAAAGTGTTGAAGCCAATTTTCCTTTCGAAGAGGCAAATATTTTCAAACATTAAGACTGTCAGTAAATTCTGAAGTATGTATAAAAATCAAAACCTTGGTCTTATAAGATCATGGAATAAAATTCTCTATTATTGTTAAAACACCCAATTTAACACCTTTAGCTGGGCGTGAATCAGGTTTTTGTGGAGCGAGTTCTCAATTATTTATTTTATTGTAAATAATTTTAAATAAATTTTGAGTCGTCTTAGAGAGTGCTACCTATGTATATGCGGTTCAAGACATGGACAAAAAAAGGTTGCTATCGCTGATTTTGACAACAAGATTGTTCTGAATAGGCGACTTTAAATATACATAATTTAATTTTTACCATTTTGAGGTTATATCACAATTTTCCGTCTCATCTTTTCTTTAATCAAGCAACACAGTTTATTAATAGTAATTGTATATCTTTTCTGTTATCAAGCACTGCCATTTCGTCTTAGTTGTGACTAGAAACTATGAAACTGATTCTGATGAGGGATGCCTTTCTAGCTCGATTTCCAGAGTAATACAATTTTAATTTATCAGTTCTGCCTGCTACAGGAATCAGGACATAGAATTAAATGAATTCTTTACACCTAGTTTTGACAGAAATGAACCTTGTTCTTGTGCGCCACGACCTAAAGTTCCTTCACTCTGGATACACAAGGTTTCTTATCTATTTCAGACTAAATTCCTGTATTCCAGGGTGACAATAAATTAAGTGATTTTGAAAGCGCTATTAATACCGAAAAATGTATTTCTTTATTAATCTCGCAAAGGGTGCCTCATAATTATTCACTCAGGATTTATTGGAAGTTGTTACTTCATTTTGAAGGGACAAACATTGCGATTAAGTATAAAATAAATGGTCCCCATAATTTTCAATCACATGTTTACATAATTGCGGCTCTACTGTCCCGATAACTTCGAATTTTCACTTTAAATTCAGGAAACGTTGTTGTCTGTTTAACGTAAACTTTGGATATTATCAATCCTCGCAGAAAAAAGTTGCAAGGGATCAGATCACACGATTTTGATGGCCAATTCGAATCACTGTTGCAATTACATTTCTGCCACAACAACTCCACTGTTTTACGTGCCGTATGAGAAGTGGCGCCATCCTGCTAAAACCAATTGAAGTCACAAAAACGCCAATATTATCTCGCGATAATGTACGCCATTGACAGTCACTGCCCAGTCCAAAATCTGCAACAACCTGTCACTCGTTTGGCAGTTCTTGAACTATCCGAGGATTTTCTATACCCCAAATTCAACAATTGTGCTTGTTACCTTATCCATCAAGGTAAAAGTGAGCCTTATCTCTAAACAATTTTCTTAGAAAAGTTGTCGTTCACGTGCTGATTCTCCAACACCCAACTGACGAGCATCAAATGTTCTTTGGCTGCAATTGTTGGGTGCATATCTTTATGCAAAATCCGGTGTATTGCCGTCCTTGAAATGCCCAATTCCAGCGACCGTTTTCAGACAGTCAACCACACCATCATGAATAGCTGCCGACTGATGGGTCCGAGGACGTTTGTTATCCATGTTCATACCTGTTTGTCCGAACATCTTAACCACTTTTTGCACAATTATTTCATTTGACGCATTTCTTCAGCTAATACTGCCACGTAATTTTCGAACAATCTTAACATACTTTTCGCTGTAATTTTAATGTATCGCTCCACATCGACTAACTTCAATCTATTTATTCCAAGATACAACTTCATCTAGGATGTCAATCTAATGAAACAAATATGCAGGTCATTTAAATCTTACGTTAATTTTGAAACATCTTTTATCATTTCGAATATAAATACAATGCTGTCCGCGACAGACTAAGATAATGTAACGGTTAATGCTACGTATAGCGTTTGGGAGGTTTCGAATTGTTCCCTTAATTCGCAGCATCATTTCCACTCGTATCTAACTCCGTCCCTCACAATTTATCTTTACCACAACATGTCCTTAATTTCGATTCTTGGCTGAAGCTCTACAAGAGTCCATCTCCTTAGGGAAGAATTGAAGTAACGTTGATAATTTTCCTTATTTCATTGTTCCGCGCACTCTGTTAGTTTTGTGTGAGTTACCTAGCACTTAGTACAGCACGGATTTCGAAATTTGTTAGAGGATCTAGGCGATAGTGGTGGTGGTTTCAAATAGCTCCAAAGGAAGTAATCACACGCGAACGGATTGGCTTGGCTGGTAGACTAGAGTATATTCCCGTACTTCGTGGTTACATGATTACGAAACAACCTCCTCAGAACGTTGATAGAAACCATTCCAGTATGGCTGGTACCACCAGCTTGTTGGAAAGTATGACAAGCTGCTTAAAGCACAATGAAGTTTCCTAATATCTAAACAGCGGATTTACCTTAACAGAATTACCATCTTCATTTTTGAACATATAAGGGCCTATAGTTGCATCGACTGATATAGGGCTTTCCATAGAAACTTGCAAAATTTTCACTTCCCCAGTAGCGGAAGTTGTGCTTTTATTGGTATATCCTGAAAGGTGGAAATCAGCTTCATCGCATATGGAAAGATTATTTACAAGGTCCTGCTTCTTCATCAGTACGTAAATTACATGATTCTTGTAGGGGTTGTTCGGGAAATCATCGTGTAAAGTTCTTCGTACGCTACATGTCAAAATGGAGACGCTGAGCGAGTAGAACTGCTTCGAACAGCTTCTTCCACTTTGGCAACATTTCGCGGCGTACGCACATGTTTTACATTAATACCTCTCATATTCATTGACGAGTATGTATCCTCAAACTTTTTACCCTCTTTTAATGGCATGTGCGGAAGGAACCAGCTCATTAGGTAGAATATTAAAATTATTCCGAAATGTACGCTGCACGGATACGTAATTATCATTAACTTTGTAACAGACTTTCACGGCGAATGCTCCCTGCACACCACTCCACAAATCTAAGCAACTGGATTGTAAAATGAAGGCTGCACGATGATGGTAGTAGATTTTTGCCTACTGATATATCTAGCTATATCCAGTATTACCAAATCGCTCAATTTACTGTCCCATCTTTTATATAACCACAACTGCCTTTTGTACGAGACTAGTTCGATAAGTCAGGTAAAAATGCAAGAGAGGGCGCCACCAGAATAAAATTAATATTATTTTGCTAAAATATATTCCACCAAATGGTGCCATACCAATTTTCAAAAACATGTACCGGATTTGTTTGTATTTGGCAGCTATTTAAAGTAAACCGCTAGTGTTAGTTTCGCTAGAATGGAAAAAATAATTTTCGCGTCCTCGTGAAACATTATTTTCTTGACAAATAGTAACCGGACTCTGCTATATCGATTAAAAAAAAAGATTCATAAGTGGTTTAAGAATGTTTGTTGTGGTTATACGAGCGTTCGCCATGCTACCGATCTGACAAGCCAAAAGATGCCCATACACTAGAAATGATGTCAAAAGTGCATGATATGTTGGCAGATCGTTGAGTGAAGGTCTGTGAGATTGTGGAGGCTTTAAACTTGTCAATGATCAGTGGTTTCCAATTTACATGATGATGATTTGAATACCAAAAAGCTTTCTGCAACAGTGAAGCAAAAATGTAATGGTTCAACGACTTGGGAGTATTGTTTAAAACTTTTTTGCTCGATTGCTCTAAATATTTGCGTTGATTTATTACAGTTGATGAGACCAATCGAAACAATGGGTTGTAGTTGCTTCACATAGAAGGCAAAAGTTGTGCCATCCGCTGGTAAAATCGTGGAAACTGTTTTTTGCGCTGCCTGCGGAATAATTTTCATTGACTACCTTTAAAAGGGTAGAACCATAACTTGGAGAGTATTATTCATCGTTATTGGACAATTGACTGAAAAAATCAAAGAAATTTGGTCACATTTGGCAAAGAAAAAATTTTGTTTCACTGCGATAACGCATCAGCACATTCTTTAGCGATTATAAGTAGAAAAATACATTAATTGCATTTAAAAATGCTTCCACATGTCCCATATTCACCCGACTTGGCTCCTTCAGACTATTCCTCTTTCCCAAACATGAAAGCTTGGCTTGCTGGTAAGAAATTTTCATCCAATGAAGAGGCGATCACCGATGTAGACGCATATTTTGCACTTTGATAAACCTTATTTTACTGAAGATATTAAACATCTTGAATATTGTTGGAATAAGTGTATCGGGGTGGATAGGGACTAAGTTGAAAAATAAAATATTTCACGCCTCAAAAAACACAATGCTTGTTTCATTTTTAGGTAACTTATTGAACTGCCCTTGTTAAATATGGTATTTTTTTTTTACAAAATTGCCTCCTAAAGTTCTCCACAACACAAATCAGTCCCTCTAGTTCTCCATTTCATGGTTCATAATTTGATTTGATATAGCAAAATTGGACCCTAAATCTACTAGCGAATTGCAGATGCCCCTTTTTATATAATTTAAGACCAAGCATCCCTGAAATTTAGTACGGGTTAGAACTGCTGACAAATTCTATGCCGACATGTTCTAACAATTTCCTTGTTCCAGCTTGATTATTTAGATATGAGTTATGCTCTTGCTGTATTTTTTCCCTATCATTTTAGGCACATTGAATCCATGAAGAGCTTGCATCGTTGACATTTCATATCATTTTCCAAAGGTATTCTTCTTAAATTCAAATGATAATACAAAATGCATTCATATTTTCATATTCAGCTTGGTTTTTTACTTGCATTGAAAGCCATCGGCATCGACAGCCTTTAACTCTGTAAACTTTATGAGATCGTACGTGTGATTTTGCTTTTGGGTTCATTTTTACTATATCTACCGTTAATTTATTTATAACAAAATGTCGCTTGTACATTATACAAACTAAATTCGCCATAGAAATTTTAGGCTTGCTTCCAGAAAGACCAGTTCATGGTATTGATTATACTGATCTCAACAAAATTTAAAAAATTTTTATCTCAAAAATGGTAAACTATGATTATGATTGTATTTTTGCTCTGAATTCAAATATGCCTTTACAATTTCCCTATTGCGGAAGGATTTTAAGTGACACTTGCTTCAATTTTGCAGCAACATTCGAGGCATGTCCCAAAAGTAAGGTACAATATTTTTTTCTCTGCTAAAATTTTCTGTGTTATTAATCTGCGTGGTTGTTGCTTTAGAAACGAGGCCGTCCATTTGTTTACATACATTACATCCGTGGGTATTACAAGTCGTTTAAGAAGGAACCCCCTATTTTTTGCTAAAAAAATTTAGAATTACGTCGTGTAAAAATTCATTTTTAGAAAATTATGAGTAACAGTAATTTCCTAAATACAAATTTTAAACTGGTGTTTTCAGTTTTAAGAAGAATGCACAAGTTTTAATGACGCAGTAAGAAGTGTGATGCCAAAAAAGTCCACCCACAGATGCAAACAAACATACGAAACAACGTTTAAGGCTAATCGAAGGCTTACACTTCGCAAATGATGATGAAATTGAACATGCAGTAATGAACTTTTTCAAACCATTAAGTGGAGAATTTTTTTGGGAGGAATTTTTACTGTAATCTCCCATTGGGAAAAATATTTAAAAAGGTACGGTAACTATATAGAAAAGTAGCGTAAACTGTGTACTTTGAAGAGCTTAATTTAATTTTTCGATGCAATTAATTACTAAGTTGTAATATATATTGTACCTTACTTTTGGGATATACCTCGCGTTTACTTATAATATACACATAGCAGAGTATATACAATTTTACCTAGAGTTCGAGGATGTTAATTGTAATAATTGACAAATGGCACTCTAATCTTCCCTAAAAGATGGCGTTTAATTATTAGTAGTATTTTGCTTCAGGAGCGTCCGTTTTAAGTGTCCAACAGTAATCAACAAGTATGTTTGCCTTAATGAAACCGTTTACCATGCCAATGACATAGCTGCGCAATTTACTGGAAAGAAATTCAAATACACGTGACCAAGAAGTAAAATTTTAACGAACCAATTTTAAAAGACTTGGTTCCCTAAGAATATTTTCTACAACACTCTTGACACTCAAATTTTTTTAATTTGTTCAGAAAATCATCAAAGATATCTTTTTGAATCTCTTCTTTAATTTGAGATTCTACAAAAATTCGTTCCTTAATATTTGCAGCGCTAGTCCTTCCGAATTTTTGATTATAAATGCACGCTCGTGTAGATTCCGTGCTTTCGCAGAAATTTTCATCGGTCTAGTGGTGTCTTAAGAACGGTTTTCCCCCTGGTGTTAATGATGTTCGCTTTAACCGCTGCTTCTGATACAAATAGAGCGAACTTCTAATGGAGTCGGCAGTATATTGGTATTATATACTCATCTCGTGAAGTACTAGACTGTCTAATCCCTCTGAACCATTGTTTGCAGGCTATAAATAGAACAACCTCGTTATGTGTATACTGATAGGCAACTAATGTATACTATGAGATACGACTATTATAGGCGTATATTAAAAGTTTATCTCGCTGTCAATCAAGTTTTAATTTTTATAGTTATCTGGCAAATTTAATAAATATTGGTTATCGTTTAACCACATGGTTAAATACAGTTAAATGTCGTAGTTAGCGATAGAGATTGAGTTTGACCATTTTCGAGCAACGTTTTTGTTCGATTTCAAAGTCAGTCTAAGTAAATCTAAATGCATTAATCATCTTATCTTAGTATTTGGGAATGTTTCCACCACATGCAATAATTTTTCGTTGGTTTCCCCAATTTGAAGTGCGACTGTAGTTACTCCAAAAAACTTGAAGCTGTGAAAAATGTTGATTGAAGATCCAAAAACGATTTATCAGCAGATTGAAGAGAACCTTGTTTTCGTTGGGTACCTTGCTAGATCATTGCGGTTCGGGTAAAGAAATGCCCGCTAAATTTAAAAATACAGAAAATTTTTGATATTGTCACAGAAGAGTAAACTTGTCCGTATGACCAGAAAACTAACCACCAGTCAACAGTTTGGCTGTGGAATGCTTTCGGGCGTGCTTTGTATTAAAAAATTAACTTAATCTTCATCAAGTTGTATGTATCTCACTTCTTTGCTACCGATGCTTGTATAGGAAAAAAAAGGATGTACCTTCAAAATTAAATGCAATGGAGTAATTCTGAAAACATTTTTGAAATCATTAGAAAAATGCATATAGGAACAATTTCCGATTGATTTAGGACAAAATCCTCATTGACCAGTATTATTGCAGTGCAGATATAATTTACAAATTCTTTTGACACCCATAAAGTTAAAATATGACTTATTACTGGTTTGGACTATTTTCTACTCGTCCTAGTTTCAATGTCGACCACAAAATGCGTTTCAAGTTTTTCTGCTTCATCATTTTGATTTTCTTGCAAATATTTCTTCAAATTGTTTCATTGCTTCATTTTGCTGCCCATATTCTTTAGAAGGAATATAGTCAAACTTTCGCAACACTGTGTTCTCAGAAATCAGTACTATTGTTATCAGAAATTTTCTTTCGAGTTTATTTGGATATCTTAACAACAAAAAGATTGATTTCGGCGGATTTTCTGATAAAAATGAAACGTTTTTAATATTTGCTGATCCCTATTTTGGTCACTCTTCTCTTAATTTCTAGTGCAGCCGAGCTAGTTGTACCTTTCCCATATTTGTGAGCAAGAATCCTTAAAGATTTTTATCTTTTTTCAAAAATTCACAATATGCCCAAAGTGATTCTAAGGGGTTCCTTTGGAACAGCTCAGGATTAAAACTAGAACACAATTTTTGGATTCATTATCTTCCAGAATTTTATACTGCTAAAATTGGCGTTGTAGAATAAAATTCGGTTATAGTGGACTACAAAATAAATTTCGATAACACATTATATGCATGATTGTGCTCGAGATTTAGAACAAATTCTTCCATAATTTTCTGCAAACTGTAACAATCATTAATATTCCATATCTAATCGTAATGGGTGGCATGATTCAAAATGTCGTTTAACACCCTTTCCCAATCGTATAAAAGAAATATATTAGAATAAAGTATTGTATGTTTAAATAGATTCCCTTGTATTTCTCTCTGTTGGCCTTTAGCACGCACATAATTCAAGCATATAAACACAAAGCTGTTATTGTGTTTGGTTTCATTATGAATATTAATTAATAATAAAGTGATTATTAGTCGTCGGAAGTCATATGGACAAAGAGGCTAACATAAGTCTTAAAAAGGTATATCTGTGCGTGCCTTTGCTGTTGCATTGTATGATTTGCGACACGGCACGTTCATGGCATCCGGCATTTGCCAGCTTTCAATTCATCTATTATACCATAAAAGAAACTCTTCTCTTTTTATGCTGCGTTCTATTTTTTGTTTACTCTGTATCGCCTCTTTATTTTCCAATCAGGATACCACCTATCGCGATAAAAAAAATGTAAAATTGAAAATTAATGCTTCCTGTTATCTGTAGACATTTAATTTCAATAAAAAATTATTTTTCTAATAGCAATCAATAATTAATTCACTGCTCGTGTCATTACTTCTAGAGGTGCTAGAGCTGATTTTGAAAGTAAGAAATAAACTACAATATTTGTACACGGAAAAACGTTCTTATCGATATATAAAAAACGAATACAATTATCTGTTGGTCTATTTAACTATCTACAATTGATAATTTATTTAATGAGTAAACTCTCGTCTTTTCCCTATTTATTAACGTAATTACCACTGGAATCGATGCAACATTGTTATCGTTCCGCAGGTTTAAAAATTCTTATGTAATAAACTTGGTCTTGGTCGTCTCCCGACGCTTCTAACAGTAATTTTAAGCATACTAATGCTCATAATAATTTCTTCTCATTAATCTTTTACGAGGGTTGCCTTTTATGTTGTTAAAAATGACCACTAGATGTCGCTAGTGTAATAAGTTATTGCCATATTCGTAAAATTTGACATTTTATATTGTAAAATCCGTGGCGGC